>CABHPP010111422.1:0-48707 GCA_902168425.1 Peromyscus attwateri | reverse complement strand
TGGATGGATCTAGAAAAAATCATCCTGAGTGAGGTAAACCAGACTCAAAAAGACAAACATGGTGTGTACTCACTCATAGGAGGGTACTAGATGTGGAGCAAGGATGACTGGACTGCTACTCACATCACCAGGGAGGCTACCTGGAAAACAGGATCCCAAGGAAGACACGGGGATCACCCAATGATGGAAAAATGGATGAGATCTTCATGAACATCCTGGACATAAGTGGGGGAAATGAAGGGCGAGGATCGGGGGAAAGAGAGCTTGGGGGAGTGGGAGACCCCAGCTGGATCAAGAACAAAGAGGGAGAACAAAGAATAGGAGACCATGATAAGTGAAGACCACATGAGAATAGGAAGAAGCAAAGTGCCAGAGAGGCCCACAGAAATCCACAAAGATGCCCCCACAATAGACTGCTGGCAATGGTCGAGAGACAGCCCAAACTGACCCACTCTGGTGATGGGATGGCCAAACATCCTAATTGTCGTGCTAGAAACCACATCCAATGACTGAGGGATCTGGAAGCAGAGATCCACGGCTAGGCCTCGGGCAGAGCCCCAGGAGTCCAATTAGCGAGAATGAGGAGGGTCTATATGAGCGAGAATTGTTGAGACCATGGTTGGATAAAGCACAGGGACAAATAGCCAAATGAATGGAAACACATGAACTATGAACCAATGGCTGAGGGGCCCCCAACTGGATCAGGCCCTCTGAATGGGTGAGACAGTTGATTGGCTTGATCTGTTTGGGAGGCATCCAGGCAGTGGGACTGGGTCCTGTCCTCAGTGCATGAGTTGGCTGTTTGAAACCTGGGGCTTATGCAGGGACACTTGGCTCAGCCTGGGAAGAGGGTACTGGACCTGCCTGGACTGAGTCTACCAGGTTGATCTCAGTCCTCGTGAGAGGCTTTGCCCTGGAGGAGGTGGGAATGGGGGGTGGGCTGGGGGGAAGGGGAGGGGGCGGGAAGGGGGAGAACAAGGGAATCCGTGGCTGATATGTAGAACTGAACGGTATTGTAAAATAAAATAAAAAAAATAAAGTCTATATTCATATTCTACTAAATTTGAAAGTCTCAAAGAAGTGGCTGGAATTGTCTGACTACCAAAGTTAAACCAAGATGAGAGTTAAATAATTTAAATGGATACATAACAAGCAAGGAGATTAATCAATAATAAAGAAATATCTAAACTTGGGAAGTGAGATGGTTCAGTGGGTAAGGGCACTTGAGCCAAGCCTGATGAGCTGAGTTTGAACCCTAGAACCCACAAGGAAGAAGATGAGAACCCCATCCTGAAGGTTGTCCTCTGACCTTCACACATAGCCATGGTACACAAATGCACACACACACAGTAAATTAATGAATGTAATTTTTAAACTAAATAAATAAAGATCTAGATCCAGACAGATTCCCTGCAGAATCTTCCAGACCTTTAAAAAACTAACACCAATATTTATCAAAATATTCCATAGAAGAGAAAAGGAAGGAACACTTCCTCTTTTTTTACAAAGTCAGTATTAGTCTGATGCCAAAACCAGATAACGACACAAGTAAAAAAGAAAATAATGGGAAAATCTCCCTAATGAACATAGATATAAAATCTCTAAATAAAATACTTGCAAACAGAATTCAAGAGCTCATCAAAAAGTTCATCCATCATGATCAAGTTGGCTTCATCCTAGAGATGCAGAGATGATTCAACATATGCAAATCAACAAATGCAATTAATCACATGAATGGACTCATGGACTGAAATAACATGACAAGATCCAACATGCCTTTATGATAAAAGCCCTGAAGAGACTAAGAAACATACTCAACATATTAAAGGTTATATACACTAAACCTATAGCCAATATAAATACTTAAGTATTTATACTGAAAGCAAGAGCAAGACAAGGGTGTCAACTTTCTACACTCTGATTATAGTGCTTGATAAGAGATGTGTGATAACAGATGAGAATAAAGGGGCTTCACATGGATAAGGAAGAAATCAAAACATCCTCATTTTTAGACAATATGACTGCATACATAAAAGACACTGAAGAATTCATTAGAAGACTCTTAGAGGTGATAACCACTTTCAGCAAAATGGCAAGATACAACATTAACATACAAAACTAGCAGCCGTTCTATGTATGAATGACATACTGAGAAAGAAATCAGGAAAATAGTCCCATCTCAATTGCCTGTAAAGATATACCTTGAACCTAATCAGGGAAGTAAAAGATCTTTACAATGAAAACTTTAAAACTCTGAATAATTAAATTGCAAAAGTTAGCATAATTTGAAAAATCCTACCTTGCTCAGGGATTACACATAACTGATATTGTTAAAATGGCTGCTCTACCAAAACTGCCCTACAGATTCCAAAATTACAACATAATTCTTCACAGAAATAGGAAAAAATTGTCTTAAAATCTTAAACTTCATATAGACACAGAGAAGACCCTTGATGGCCAAAGCAATCCTAAGTGAAATTAATACTGCTAGAAGTATGTCCATATCTGTTTTCAAGTAAATTCTTCTTTAAAAAAACTAAATGTAAAATGTACATGTGGGCCAGCACTGGACTCCTTGGCATTTATTACAGAGAAATGAAAACTTAGACTTAAACAAAAATTTGCATGTGAATGTGCATAGCAGCTTTATTCAAAATGGCCCAAACCTGGAAAAGACTCATATTTTTAATAAGCAATTGCATAAACAAACTGTTGTATATTTGGGCCTTGGAATGCTAATCATCAAAGAAGAATAAACCATGCTGTACACAACCATGTAGATTAAACTCAAAGGAGTCATCTTGAGTGAAAAAAAGCTACCCCTGCAATTTTATATGCAGCATGATTCAACTCATGTATTTTTGAAATGACAAAATTATAGAGATGTAAAACAGATTAGTGTTGCTTATGATTGAGTGTGGGGGAGAAGGCATGAGTGAGGCAGATTATAACAACACAAATGCCCACACAAACACTTGGTATATGTAAAACTGGGGAAATTCAAATAAAATTAGTCTACCATTCCAGTGTCGATATCCTAATTACGATATTGTACTGTACTAATGCATGGTGTTCCCACTTGGGAAAATGAGGTGAAAATTAAATAGGAGCTCTATGTTATTCATGGCAAATGCATATGAGTCTACAATAAGTTTAATTTTAAAAATATCGATTGTTATAGTCTAATTTGGATAGAAAAGTAAAACCTATCTAGCATTTTCAAAGAAATAATTATTATTCTACTACTTTTTGCCCTTTTCATTTTTAATTCTTTTTTAGATTTATTTTTATTCTTCTTTATTAAAATATTTTCATTTTACATACCAACCACAGTTGCCCCTCCCATCCCTCCTCTCACTGCCACCCCCCTGCCTCCCCTCTGACTCACCCCCATCCACTCCTCCAAGGATAAGGCCTCCCATGGGGAGTCAGCAAAGCCTGGTACATTCAGGTGAGGCAGAACCAAGCCCCTCCAACCTGCATCAAGGCTAAGCAAGTCATCCCACCATAGGGAATGGGCTCCAAAAAGCCAGCTCATGCACCAAGGGTAGATCCAATTCCCACTGCCAGGGGCCCCTCAAACAGACCAACCTACACAACTGTCTCCTGTATGCAGAGGGCCTAGTTCCATCCCATGCACCCTCCACAGCATTCATGAGTTCCCAAGAGCTTGGTTCAGTAGTCTCTGTAGGTTTCCCCATCATGATCTTGAAGCCCACTTGCTCATAGAATCCCTCCTCCCTTTCTTTGACTGGACTCCCAGGGCTCAGTCTGGTGCTTGGATGTGGATCTCTGCATCTGCTTCCATTAGTTACTGGGTGAAGGCTCTATGATGGCAGTTGGGGTATTCACCAATCTCATTACTGGGGTAAGCCAGTTCAGGCACCCTCTCCACTATTGCTAGTAGTCTTAGCTGGGGCCGTCCTTGCAGATTCCTGGGAGTTTCCATAGCACCAGCTTTCTCCCTAATTCCATAATGGCCCCCTCTGTCATGATATCTCTTTCATTGATCTCCCATTCCATCCCTCCCCCAACTCGACCATCACGTACACAATGGAGTATTACTCAGCTGTAAAAAAAACAATGACATCATGAAATTTGCAGGCAAATGGATGGAACTAGAAAATATAATCTTGACTGAGGTAACCCAGACTCAGAAAGACAAACACAGTATGTACTCACTCATAAGTGGATACTATATGTAAATCAAAGGATAACCAGACTATAACCCACAGCCCCGGAGAAGCAAGGTAATGAAGAGGACCCTAAGAGGGATGCATGGATCAACATGGGAAGGGGAAATAGATGAGATCTCCTGGGTAAATTGAGGGCTGGTGGGGGCAGAGGGGAGGGGATGGGGGATGAGAACATGATGAAACAGGATGGTTATTCTTGTGTGTGTATGTGTGTGTGTGTGTGTGTGTGTGTGTGTGTGTGTGTGTGTGAGTGTTCACCACACATATGGGAACACACTTGTGAAGTCCCAAAGAGTGCATTGTTCCCCCTGGAGCAGGAGTCACAGGAAGTTGTGAACCATCCAACGAGGGTGCTGGGAAACCTCTGTAAGAATGTGCTCTCGACCAATGAGCTATCTCTCCAGCCCCTCATTTGTATTTCTTTAACCATCATAGCTACACATTCTGTGTCCTTTTCGGGGATTTCACAGAGGTATAACCCTACTACCTATTTTTTTCTGCCAATTCTCATTAGTAGTGTCATTTCTTCAGGTCTTTTAATTCAGTTGTGACCTCAGTTTTGTGAGATTTTATCTATTGGTGAACTGTATGGCATGGCTTGATATTCCATCCTATGGAGTTGCTTTACTTTTGCTTCTCGGGAACTCAGCAACCTAGGACACTTTTGTTAATTTTCAGATTCAGTTTCCTGAATATCCAGGTCATACACATTTTATCTATAACTCTTTGTGGTTATGAATTTTCCACCTTATTCAGTAATACATACATAAAAATGCTGAAGCTGAAAGAGCTATATTTACTTGTTCTCTTACATTATTATTAAATGGAATTATTATAGTGTAATTACTAAGGTTATGATTCCTTCAGCGCCTTCATCTATATTTGTGGATGATAAGCACACAAACATCTAATCATATATGGAAAATTGTTACATTGGATTGTACTAAGATTTTGTTTATCAAGAGCTACCCTTAACAAGAAAAGAGACAAGTTACAAGTGGGTAAGATTTTTGTTTTCTTTGTAGTACTGGGAGTCCAAACCAGGACCTTGCACATGCTAAGCAAACACTTTACCACTGAGCTATGCCCCAGTCCTTTTGTTATGGTACTAAGGATTGAACCTAGAGCCTTGTGCATATTGGGTGAGCACTCTACCAAAGAGATACATTCCTAGCCCAATTATAAATTATAAACACTGTTTGTGTGATAATAGATTTGTACAACCACTTAGGAAAGTACTTGTGAGTATCTACAGAAATTTAATACCTACATCACATCAGTCATAAAGCAGTAATTCTAGCATATACATATGTATGTTAATCAAAAGACATGTGCAAAATAATGTTTTTAGCAGAATTATTTATAATATTACCAATTGAAAACAACTCAAACAGCCAGCAACAACAGAATGCATAAATAAATTCTAGTATGTTTATGCATTGAAATATTATATAGAAATGAAAATGAACAAACTACACTGATATCCAGTATCATGGATGAAAGAGGCCAGACATGCACTAATCTATGCTGTCATGTTCCATGTTAAAAAGTTGTAAAGCACATAAAATTTATCTACTATTTTAGAAGTTGAGATACAGGAACTTTGGTAACTAGTGACAGAATAGGATACAAGGGGATGGAACTTCTAGGACAATACTGTGTTTCCTGATCTAAGTGCTGGCTACACAGGGTGTGTCCATTTGGACAATTTCTTAAGTAAGACATTTAAGGCATACATAAGATTTTCTGTTTGTATGCTGTATTTTAATTAAAGTCTACCTACTTTAAAATGGATTATAAACTAGAAAAAAACAAGTGTTTTGTATACGGAAAAAGCAAATACTGAGAGAGTAATGGTATTTAACATTAAACCATTTTTAAAATTTTGTGGATGTTCTGCTGTGGGATAATGTCTTATACATTATAAAGATTTGTCACTTGAATTGGTTTAATAAAACACTGATCGGCCAGTAGCCAGGCAGGAAGTATAGGCGGGATGACCAGACTAGAAGAAATCTGGGAAGAGGAATGGTGGAGTCAGGAGTTGCCAGCCAGATGCAGAGGAAGCAAGATGAGAATGTTGTCCTGAGAAAAGGTACCAAGCCACGTGGCTAAACATAGATAAGAATTATGTGTTAATTTAAGTGTAAGAGGTAGTCAGTAATAAGCTTGAGCCACTGACTGAGCATTTATAAGTAATATTAAGCCTCCAAGTTTGGGAACAGGCAGGTGGGAGAGAAATTTCCTACTACATTCTACTTAAAAATTGATCAATTGTGACTGATGTCAAAGTGTTTCCTTATCTCACTTTTTCTTAGGAATTCAAAGTCTTGTATTCAAGTCTAACTCATTTTGAGTTTCCATTGTGTAGAGTAGAGACAAGGATCCAATTTCATTCTTCTGCATGTGCAGTTCCACTTTTCTCAATACTATTTGTTGTCATGTATTCTTGGCATGCTTGTCAAAGATCAGTTGTGCATGAATATAAACATATAATCTGAGATCTTTGTTATGTTTTATTGGTCTATATGTCTGTCTTTATGCCAGTACTGATGATCAGTTAATGCCCCAAATATATAACTAAGACCTAAAACTCAGCAGAAAAATAAACAGAAGACAGGCAAAAGGAGCTAGAAAGATGTCTCAGCAGTTAAGAATTCTTGCTGCTCTTGAAGAAGACCTGAGTTCCTTCCCACCAAACACATGGGGTGGCTTACAACCACTGTAACTTCAGGCCCAGGAGGATCACATACCCTCTTCTAGCCTCCACAGACACCTGGACTCATGTGCATATGTTCACAGAGATAAACGGATGCACACCCATAAACAATTACAAATAAGTTAAATCATTTTAATGGACAGGGACTTGAATAAACATTTCTTTCAAGGAAACACATAAATGGTCACCAGAAAGATAAAGATGCTCATCCAAAAAACAGTTATTATGTGCATTATAAAAACAACAACAGCAAAACCACTAACAGTAAGACTTGAGATGTAGCTGAGTGGCAGAGCACTTGTGTAGAATGCACAATATCCTGGATTGCCAGCAGCACCACCAAGAAGAATGCAGTCTAAGTGTCGGTGAGGATGTGGAAAAATTGGAACTCTTTACTAAGTTGGTGATGACATAAAATAGTTCAAGGCATTTGAAAAAAAAAGTGCAGAGGTTCCTCCAAAAAGTGAAGCTATTTACTATATGATCCAGCAGCTCCACTTCGGCACAAATAATCCAAAAGAACTTAAAGTGGGACCTCGGAGCAATGTTCACACCCATATCCATTGCCATACTCGTTATAGTAGCCAGGTTATGTTGGCCTGTCAACAGACAAATGGATAGAGAAAATGTGAATATATACACAGTAGAATGCTTATTATTCAGTAGCCTGAAAACAAAGAAATTCTGGCATTTGCAACAACAGAGTTGAACCATGAAAAAATACTGCTAAGTGAAGCAATCCACTTATAGAAAGAAATATATTGCATGATTCCATTTAGATAGGATCCCTAAAAGAGTCAAACTCACAGAAGCAGAGGCTGTAACTATGGTTACTGGGGATCGAGGATGAGGAGGAGCAGAAAGTTGACCAATTGTTATAACGTTTTAGCTATACAGAACATATTAGCTCAGGAGATCTTCTGTTTAGCATTGTGGCTATGGTTAACAATGCTATACTGTGCACTTAAAATTTGATAAAGAGCTTTGGGAGGTAGAGTCAGAAAGATCACCAGTTCAAGCCCAGCATGGATGACACAGTGAAACAGCACCTCAGATAAACTGCTTTTCAGGTAAAAGAACACATCTCAGACTAAACATTTTTATCAACGATACCTTGGCAGGTGATAGAGATGTTTCTCTGGGTCTGTGAATACACCAAACTCGTTATATTGTGCACATTATTAAATATGTTCAGGTTTTGTATAGCAACTATACATCAAGAGGATGCTAAAACTAAAAGTGGTCAATCGTTATAACTTGAAATACAGGCAATCTTAAAGTAGATTCATCAGTCACAACTGCATAAGGTTTTTTAATGATAAAGTAAGGTTTGCTAGTGTGCTTTCCCCCACCCTTAAAAACGGAAAAGATGAAAAACAGACAAAGCTCAAACTCTACTAGGTCAGTATTCCACAGCTGCCTCCAGGTCACAAGTAAAGCAGCATCAGCCTTAGCTTCTTCAAGTTCAACTCTGTTTGGGCTCTTGAGTCTGGCTTATTTCCTTTTGAGTTCAGTAACATATTTTAAAAGATATGTGTCATCTTTTGTCCAGAATTGGTAGGTGTTTTGTAGGAATAAGCTATTGCCTGAGCATCTCAAGGACAATATTGCCAGAAATATTCCATTGCTATAGTCTGCTAATTTCCACATTCCAATCCCCTGGCCTCTCACATCCTCACCTGAGCTTCTGACTCTGATATCTCCTGTTTCACATCTCCACTAGGATGTCTAGTAGGCATCTCAAATAGATACTGTGTTCAAAATAAAGCATGATCTCCTCCAACCCAATAATTACTTCTCCAGTCTTTCCAATTTCAATCCATCAGTGGACTAATTACGTGTTTTCTAAAGGCAGAAATGTAGCTGCCCTGCTAAAATGCCTCTTTGTCCATCACTTTTAATATCAGCATACCCTGTCCGACCCACTGAAAACTATGTGCTGAATTCCTTCACTGCCTTTCATCCCTGCTAGTACCCGTTTCCAAGGTCGCATCAGTTTGTAGCCAGGTCACTGTCATGACCTTCTTATGACCACCATTCTTACCTCTTTTGGCACAAAACTGAACAGATTTCATCCATCCTCCCTTGTGTGCTTAGAATGGGACCGTGAGTCCTGTTAAAAAGTGGACCAATGGCTGGAATGTAGCTTAGTGGTGGAGTGCTTACCTAGCATGCTTGAGGATTCCATTCCCAGCATTGCAAAAGAGCAAAATGAAGCACAAGACACCTTTATTTTAATAAAAACAAGCTTCATGATTTGGGTGGCTCCAAATCAGTCCAGATGTGGTTCAGGGTGCTATGAAGACGGAAATAAGAGGATTTTGGTTTAGTATGGATACAGAAGAAGCAAAGAAAACATTTGATGGGTTACAACTTTTCACTTGCCTTATTTTGTTTATCTAGTTGCAGCATTTCTACTTATATAACAAAACTATATTGGTATTTCAAACTGCTCAAGTTTGGTTTCTGCTTTTCTCTAATATAGGCATTTATAAGACAAAGGTCAAGTTTTTGCTTGTGTTTGCAGTGTTAGAGAGTGTCTGATGACCTAGCAGGCTTTGTTTGCTTGGGGATGCTTCAGGCCTGCTCTCCACCTTAACTCACGTTAGCATCCCTCATCACTTACTGCAGTCTCAATGAAGTTTCCTTAACTGGAGAGCATGGGACCTTCCCAAATGGGGCATCTACTTGATTGTCATCTTACCCAATTACAGTCCACTACTGTTGGGTTTGAGCCTTCTTTTTCCAAAAGAACTAGAAATTTAGGACAATATATGAACTCGTCTGGTTTTCACTATTGACCTTTAAAAACAAATGTGAAAGAAATCAAACAAATACAAAGGCAAACATTGTACAGGCTGACTCAAACTCTTCTGCTGGCCTCTAGTTTGCAGCTGCTCTTGGCCAGAGGTGATCTCAATCCTGCTGGACCCTCCAGATAGCCCTTTTTCTGACTCTGCTCCAGGCTTTGTTGTTACAATAGCACACATTGTCAGCACTTCCCAGATTCCTTCAATTTGTTATTTCAGAGCATCTTTTCTGAATTTTAGCTGCTTTTTTTCTGGAAACATGGAAGATCACTCTATTCAGGGAGAATGTGTGACTCTGGAAAGATGGGGTGTTTTTGAAACACATCTTGCTCTGTTTCCCAGGGATCCCCCACTATATGGCTTGTTTATTAACATACATGTTCCTGGTCAACTTTTTCCCCCTTGTGACTTCCTCGCTGCCTTCCCAGAATTCCCACATCTCACAATAAGTTACCTAAACTCAAACTGTTGTCCCAGAGCCCATGGCAGGAGAAAGCTGAGCCAATTGCCCTGTTTACCCTTGGGTCCTTTCCTGTTTCCTGTTTCTGAGCTCTTCCCTCTGTTCACACAGTTTATTCTCTCACTTTGTTCTGAGCTCAGGAAAACAGTCACCCTTGAAGATAGGTGACCCCAGACCACCCAAGCTTTCACAGTCCTCCCTCCTTTTCATTGCATTTTCTCTGTGGATCGTCTCATGATCTGGGGTTATTTGGTTCCTGTGCATATTATCTATCTGTTCTCAGTAACAGCTCTTTGAGAGCAGACACCCTGTCTGACTTCCTCACTCATGTCCGGAATGTGGACCACCAACTGCACCACTGAGGGAAGATTTTTTCCATAATTATTGAACTTTGTGTTTGGTACCCCAGTACTTCTTTCCCTGATTCTGTGTTCCTAATCTGACCTCAGGATGCCACAAAGTTGGTGCAAGTGGGCACAAAGGACTCCATCCTATGGGTGGGACACTCAACTCTATCAGACAGTGAGTATATTTCAGTTATGGATCGATTACTTCAGAGTCTTGGTGATACCTTTGTTTTGTGTGGGGTTTTTTTTAACTTCTTTGTATTAGAAAACAATCTCAATTTGCTTTATTTTCTGCTCTCACTCTTCACACTGGCATATTGACAACTGAAGCTGCAAGTGCCATGCCCGATTTCCTTCTCAGCCATTTTCTCCTGCAAATCACGGGGTGTCTGTCTTGCTGTTATTCTTCTGTCGCTGACATGCCTGATGCTGTCTATAGTATCTGGCCTTACAGTGTGATATGGGCATGTCCCCCCTCCTCCCAGTTAAAGTCATCTTGATCAGATCGGCAAGTCTCCAAGCAACCACATTCTTCCCTAGTGAGATGCACTCGATCCTTAGCCAAAAGCCTATCATTCCAGTATCTTAAGCCATCGTCCAAAAAACAAATCTGCACAGCTTCAACCCTTCTTTGCATCTCCAGCTGTGCTGGCTGCAGCCACCCCCACACCTAGCCACAAGGGACCCCTGACCTCTAAGCTAACCCTACAGCGACCAACTTGTAGACAATCCTATTCCCGTTGGTTCAGATGAAACAATATTGGAATTTCTCAAAAGGAAATTTGCTAGGAAACCAAGTGAAAAACAAAACTAGAGAGGGAGGGAGGGAGAGTGGAGAGAGAATACAAAAGCTTAAAGAATGATGCTTTATAGAGTCCAGTTCCTTATCCTGAGATAACTACACTCTGGCTGCAGGCTGGCTTGGCTGGCACAGCTCACAAGGCACACAGGATATGAGAATATAATCCTTCAACCTTTTAACAAAGGGAGAAGAGAGGCTGGAGCTGGAGAACTGCTCGCAGAAAGGCAGAATGAGTCTTTCTTTGTGTGTCTGGACTAGTTCGTTCCATAGAGATGGCAGCCTAGAGCATGGAAAGGCTGCTCCAGCAACTCTGGACAGGCAGGAAATTCTGTCTCCTAGCCCTGATACCTTGCAAGCTTCCTGCAACATTCCTGACCAGCCCCTCCGCTCCCTGATTCAGTTTTGGTGGTGGGTGTTTTAGTGGCTTCTTTAGGATTTTTGATATACAAGATCTGTCTGCAAACAGAGGTGGTTTTCATCTTCCATTCTAATCTGGAGGCCTTTTCTTCTGTTTTCTTGCCTGACTTCCCTGAGTAGAATGTCCAGTTTAGTGTTGAATCAAATTAGCCTGAGTGGCTCTCTGCATCTTGTTCTTCATCCTAGTGGGAAGCATTCAGTCTCTCCACTGAGTGTGGGGTTAGCGGTGGCTTTTATGTGGATACAAGTGCAATCACACTTTCAGTGACCCATGCTTTATTGGAAAGCTTAGCCATACTTCTTTTTTTTCTTTTCATTTTTTTTATTAAGAAAATTTCTACTCACTCTACATACCACCCACAGATCCCCCCTCCGTCCTCCCACCCTCCAGCTTTCCCTCCCAAGCCACCCCACATCCCCACATCCCCCAAATCAAGGTCTCCCATGGGGAGTCAGCAGAGCCCGGCACACTGGGCCTAGGCAGGTCCAAGCGCCTTCCCACTGCACCAAGGCTGTGCAAGGCGTCATACCACAGGCACTGGGCTCCCAAAAGCCTGCCCATGCACCAGGGACGGAACCCGATCCCCCTGCCTGAGTGCCTCCTAAACAGTTCGAGCCAAACAACCATCTTCCATATCCAGAGGGCCTAGTCCAGTCCCATGGGGGCTCCACAGCCACCAGTCTACAGTTCATGGGCTTCCACTAGTGTGGCCGGTCATCTCTGCACGTCCTCCCATCATGATCTTGACGCTCCCCACCTGCAGAATCCCTCCTCATTCTCATCGATTGGATTCCCAGAGCTCAGCCTGGTGCCTGGCCATGGATCTCTGCATCTGCCTCCATCAGTCACTGGACAAAGGCTCTATGATGATGGTTAGGGTATTCACTAGACTGATCACCAGAGTAGACCAGTCCAGGCACCCTCTAGACCACTGCCAGCAGTCCAAGGTGAGGTCATCCTTGTGGATTCCTGAGAGCCTCCCCAGCACCCTGCTTCTTCCTATTCCCATGTTGTCCTCATCTATCATGGTATCTCCCTCCCTGCCCTCCCACTCTGTCCCTGTTCCAGCTCGACCCTCCCATTTCCCTATGTTCTATGTTCTCATGCTAGCCATACTTTCTTGCGTTTTCTTCCTTTATTGTACTTTCAGCTTCCTTTACTTTTTGCACAATTTCTTTCCAAAAATCTAACCTGTCTTTATACAGCTAGAAAACTTAATGGCTTGATTTCCTTGCCCCTGTCCATTCAATAGACCTATTCAATAGAGCCAACACTCTCACAGGTTCGGTTCTTGGGGATTCAATACTGGATAAAATAAAGTGCTGGCTTCTGGAGCTCACATTCTAGGGTGACCATAGAAACATGTAAATAGTCAAGACAATTACAAAGAGAAGCATGAGAAGAAAGATGCTATAGCACGTTGGTATGGTTTAAGTGAGACCCCTCCCAGTTCATGTACTGAAGACATAACCCTAGTACAATAGTGTTGAGAAGTGCCAGGAGAGGAAGGGCTCCCAGAGCTGCTCTGTGGCAAGGGATCAGGGATTCCATTTCTATTCAGATGATGTTCAGCTGGGTGATAAGAAGACTTTGGAGAAAATTACTGCAGGAGAAGAAAAGTGCAAAGGACTTGAATAAGAAATACATCTGGTGAGTGTGGAGGGAAGGGCTATTGGGAAGGCAGCTCGGTGAGACTGCCATAGCTGGAGGAAGGGGAAGAGCAGGAAGTGATGAGGACAAAGGCAGGCATTGATCTTACAGGCAAGGACACCAGAGTGGACTACATGTGATGGGAAGCCACTCGAGGGTGTTAAACAGGGGCCACTATGATCTAAGTAAACGAATCCCTCCGACTGATGGATCTGTGCATATCCTTCCAGCTTGTGTGAAGATCAGAGCTCCTAGGCATTCGCTCAGAAAGTCAGGGTGGCTACAGGGAATCTGTTCATCTCTGCAGCCCCACCTCACACAGTGGCCCAGAGGGATTCTTCTAAAGCACAAGTCAGACCCTGTCCTTCCTTTTTTCAAATGTTTCTTTTTCTTTTGTGTGGCTGAAGCCAGGGCCTTGAGTACCATAGGCAAATACTCTGCCACTCACTGTGCTATAGCCCCAGCTCTTTCTAAATACCTCCACACACTGCTCCATTTATCAGTAAAGTATATACTTACTTAATGGCCATCAAGATAGTCTTGTCGATTTATTCTTGCTGCTGGAACAAAACACCACAGATTGGGCAATTTATAAACAATAGATGTTTACTTGGTTGACAGTTCTGGAGGCTGGGAAGTCTGCTATTGCAGGATTTCTTATCGCATCATAATGTGGCAGAAAGCATCACATGGCCAGAAGGAGCAAGTATACAGTGAGTGAGTGAGAGAGAGACAGAGAGAGACAGAGAGAGAGAGAGAGAGAGAGAGAGAGGTGGGGGGAGGAAAGAAAGGGGGGCAAAGCCATCTTTTTGTCAGGAACTCATTCCTGTGATAAACTAACTTTCTCCCACAGTTACAACATTAATCTATACAAGAAGGTGACAGCCTTGTGACCTACTTACCTCTAAAGCACTTCTCAACACTGTTGTACTAGGGTTACATCTTCAGTGCAGGGACTTGGAGAGGATGCATTTAAACCATGGCAAAGGTGCTGGAGCATCTTCCTCTCTGTGTGTCTCTCTGCCTTCCTTACTACATCACTCTCACTCGTGTTTACTCTCTTCCAGCCATACTCGTGCCCTTGGCTATTCCTCAAAAGAGCCAAGCATGCTGCCATTGCGGGGCCTTTGCCTTGACTGTCCCTTTCTCCACAATGCTTTTATCTAGCTATTTGCTCAAACAACACTGCCTCATCAGAGACGTTCCCTGGTCAATGTCATTTCCAGTCTGACCTTGTTCGCCACACTCTTGTTCTTGTGCTTTCTCTACTCCAGACAAACTGGCTTACGTACTGTTAACTCTGAAGCAAGACTTTCCTACCCCATGAGCCTTTACTACCACCCCACTTTCTCTAAACACAATGGCCTTCATTTAGACACAGTACCACTGGGATGGACACTAAGGGACCAGACAAAGAAATGTAGGAAGTAAAAGTTGTCAGGCTGAGCATGGAGTCATTCTCTGAGTCAAACAGTACATAGTGAGCTATAGAATTTTCTGTGGTTTCTGTTGTTTGTTACAAAGCATTTTTTTTATTAAAAAGCAATAAATATTCATAATAGCAAGTTAGGAAAAAGCCTTGAGGTTTCCTGAAGAGTTAAACAGAAATGTGATACAACCTAATAATTCTACTCTTAGTTTTCTACCCAAGAGAAATAAAAACTTGTCCACACAAAAACTTATGCACTAATGTCTATAACACTATTATGCACTGCATGTAAAAAGTGAAAAAAAAAACTAAATTTCTATTAACAGATGAATAAAGCTTGGTTTGTTCATGCAATAGAATATTACTGAACTATAAAAATAACGATGTATTGGTAATTGTTACAACATAGATGACCATTCAAAACACATTAAATGAAAGAAACCAAATCTAAAAGATCACATGTGGTGTGCTTCCATTTATGCATACGCAAATCCACAGAGGTGAGACAGAAAGTTGATTAGTGGTAGCTAGGGGCTAAGGTAGGAATAGAGTGAAGAATGACCACTATAATGGTTATGAAATTTCTTTCTGAAGCAATGATTGTCTTCTAAAGTTAATAGTGGTGATAACTGTACAACTTTGTGACTGTCTCCAAACCATCGAGTTATGCATGATGTCATGCTCTTCCATCCTATATACTCACTCCTACTACTGTTTCTGTGGCTTCATGGTCACCACGTGTGACATGCTACCATTTGCTGCTACATCTGCACAGGCCTCAGGGGCCCAGGTGGAGGAGACCAAGATATCCTTGCCCTTGAAGTGTTGTCCCTTCATGCATTTTACAATTGTCTACAGAAGGTTGAATAGACATCAAATTTGGGATGATGAATAAAAATTACAGTTTTCCCCAGGAGCCTACTAGCAGAGACTGAGCCTGGTCTTATGTTCACAGTTGAGTGACGTCTGTGAAATAAAAAAAAAATACGTAGGCTAAGGTTAAGGCTGATGATCTTGGACCTTCAGCTCGGTGGGGGGATTCTCTATGTTGCTGTACTCATGGTAACTTGGGGTTAGTGGCATCTCTCATGCATCTCTTATTTTGGGAATGAGTATGACTGAGAATCAGATATATAGTAGAAAGACAGTTTGTTCCTTGCCTATAATCTGGTAGCCCCCTTAGGGAAGATTCCATGAGTACCTGTGTGTGCTGGCTCGCTTTATTTCAACTTGGCATAAGCTAGAGCCACTAGAGAGGAGGGAGCCTCAATTGAGAAACCGCCTCCATAATATCAGGCTGCAGGCAAGCCTTTAAGAAATTTTCTTAATCAGTAATTGTTGGGGGAGGTTCTAACCCATTGTGGGTAGTGCCATGCCTAGGCTCATGGGTGGTCCTGGGTTCTATAAGAAAGCAGGCTGAACAAGCCATGGGGAGCAAGCTAGTAAGAAGCACTCCTCCGTGGCCTCTGCATCAGCTCCTGCCTCCAGGTTCCTGTCTTGGCTTCTCTCAGTTGACTATGATTCAAGATATGTAAGCCAAATAAACCCTTTCCTGCCCAAGTTACTTCTGGTCATGATGTTTCATCATAGCAATAATCTCCCTAATTAAAACACCATGTTATATTCATGTCTTGGTAGAAAATACCAATATTATCTTATTCTACCTCTAGAATGGGCACAGATCAGCAAGCTGTTATTTGACCACATTCTATTGGCTCATTTCCACAGCTGAACAGTTTTACCATGAGGCCAAGCTTCCAAAGGGAAGCCTTATCTGGACAAATTAGACTATACCATACAACAGGTCAAAGTCTTAGTCCTGGACCCTAGAGTTGACTTTATTTCCTGGCTACACTGACTTGGCATCATACTTGAGATGGATAAGAATGAGCCAAATGAATAATAAAAACTTGGTCAGGAAAGAGATTCCTAGTTGGTAATGGTTGAACACGAATCAAGCTTGGCCACAACTCTTGTTTTATCTGAGCCTCACACTGTCAGGTTTCCTGGTGTAGGAAAACCAGAGGGAGGGGACTTGTACCCCCAGAAGACGTGTTAATGATCATCGAGGGATATTGAAGAATTGAGCCCAATGGGCCCAGGTATTACCGTGCAGAGTCCTGGCAGGATTTACTGGAGAGCTTCCTGCCTTATGTACAAAGCCCTGGGTTCAATCCATAGCAGCACAAAACAAAGTAAAGACTCCATAGCTTTTCCTGTGATGTAGAATAGATACAAAAGAACAGTGTTTTTCAACTCGGTAGGATCAAGGGAAGAAATTGCTCATTGGCAGAGGTGACTGATCCAGACTATAACACCCTCAGATTCTGCTCAGACACTTGACACTCAGAAGACAAATGGCTGTGCTGTGTCACACAGGATGGGAAGCTCTGCTCTACTGAAGAACTTTTGCTCCTAAGAGCACCTTGGAGTACGATGCTAAGTTAGTCAATCAACTATTCTCTAGCTATGTACATGTTTGACTTGAGACATATCTATCTTGAGACCTAGAAACATATCTTCTTGAACTGAGACCCTGAACTTCATCTATGATGCATGCTGCCAACAATATCTTTAGGCCAGGCTTGTGGCCAAATCCTACCTTGCTAAGGAAATTGTCATCCATTTGTGAGGCACTTTAAAACCAGGGCATGAGCTGGATGTGGCACATGCTGGCAGTGTCAATACTTGGGAGGTGTGGACAGGAGGATCCAGAGTTCAAGGTCATCCTCTGGCTACATAGTTCAAAGCCAGTCTGGGCTATGTGAGACCTTTTCTCAAGAGAAAATATTAGAAATTAAAATAAAAGAATAGGAGATGAAAATTCCAACCCTGCATCAGAACTTCAGCTGGTCCTTGGGTCGTGACTCAGATGTTCATCCATGAGAAAGGCATGTACTCACTTTGACTCAGGAGCACAGGCTCTTGGACTTCAAATATAAAAATCTACAGTGGAGGTTCAAGTTTTCAGACTCTTCTCCTCAGGGACTGACTCTTTGTTAAAGGGGGAGAGAGACAGTCTCAAGTGACAGAAGATCTCCAGTGGTTAAAAGCAACGGTGTTTTCAGAAACGTTCAAGTCTGTGATGCCTTTGACCATTGGCTAGATTAGAAGGGTGGAAGGGCCATTTCAGATCCACTTGGGGTAACAGAAGAAACAAATGACTATTTGAAGGCATGGATTAATCTTTATTTTTTTTTCTGTCACCTAAAAATTGCAATCTATTATTCTAACTAGATCTGGGGCCCTGACTTTATATTATTTCATCTTTAAACCTGGTTTTCCATAGCTATTGTTCAGTTATACTGGAATACTACAGCAGCACCACCTGCAGGTCACAGCGCAGAAATGCATAAAATTTGAATCACAGTAAGAGGTCTTAAAAGCAAGTGAAAAGCCAAATAAAAGAAAATATGAAAACAGACCAATAGTTCCTGTGGCCTTATAGAAACCTCCTAAGTTACAATTTTTTCAGGTGGGGCATGAATTCATTTTTTCAAAATAGTTCTGATGTTCTTGATGCCTTGACTTAGGAGCCCCTGATCTGGTTGATCCTAGACCAAGTGCCCTCAATACACGAACGACAAGCCCTAAGCTATGAAGGAGATACAGACAGGGTTAGGACGTGAACGACCTCTCTGTAGGTCTATAACCCGTGTTTTAGACCTATGTCTGACTCATGCCAGCATTTTCAAAGGCAGTCAGCCATCGTCCAGACTATTGTTGCATCTGAGGATTTTTTTCTTTAAAAATTTTGTCTTCTGAATGAACACACAGAACTTCCAGTGTAGTATGCAAGGAGCATAGAAATTGCCACTCCATCCTAACACAGAAAAGGCTGAACAAGGGGCATAAATCAACAACTCTTCTTAGATTTGTAAGAGTAGTAAGGTCACAGGGCAAACTACTGCCTCAAAAATTGGAGAGATGGAAAGGGATATATAGAAACCATCATGTTCCAGAGAAGAGCTCTGCCCATAGAGCCCTGGGCTAGGACCAGTGCAAGAGTGGGAGTATTTGTACTGTGGTTGATGAATTGCTGGCATCTCAGAACGGATGATACGAGAGCTAACATTTCTACAGAGGCCTCCATATTTTTTTGTGAATTTTAGCAACAGGAGCTCTACCAAGCTCTCAAAGGACACCCCCATCATGCTTGCAGCAAGGGTAGGAGAAGATTAAGCATTTTGAAATATACTCTGTTCTTAAGGCTTGCCCTCCGGAGAAACTGTTTTATGAGTCTAATCTGCTGGGAAATTTTCAAACCCTAACGTACCTAGAAGAAGGAAATACCCAACCTACCCCCTTCTATTTACCTCGGCCCACTCAAGGCACAGTCCATGGCTATAGGCTCATCCAGAGACTCAGAGCTAAGCACAGGACTGTAAAATGTTTCTTCCCCACAGTCCTTTACCACTGCGTCACTAAAATCCACTCTGCTACAGTTTCTTGTAGTTTGTACATCATGTTCACTTTCCAACAACAACAAAACCCACAAGGCATAATAAAAGGCAGAAGCGCAGTCTGAAGAAACGAAGAAGCATCAAACCCGGATTCCGATAGGGTAGAAATGGGTTATCAGACAAAGAATTTCAAGACTCCACAATT
This sequence comes from Peromyscus attwateri, assembly GCA_902168425.1. Taxonomy (NCBI): domain Eukaryota; kingdom Metazoa; phylum Chordata; class Mammalia; order Rodentia; family Cricetidae; genus Peromyscus; species Peromyscus attwateri. Next base: position 29,268 of record CABHPP010111422.1, on the reverse strand, counting down.
AATATGCTAAAGACGCCAATGGACAAAGCGCACAGCAGTGCTGGGCAGATGGATAATATAAGCAAGAGAGGGGGTGCTCTAAGAGATCGTTTTAAAAATGCTAGAGATCAAAAACGTTGGGACATAAATGGAGAATGATTTAGATGGGCTAATTATCAGAATAGAGAAGCCAGTGTGCGTGTGTGCGTGCGTGTGTGTGTGTGTGTGTGTGTGTGTGTGTGTGTGTACATAACAATTGAAACATCCAAAAACTGAAGTGCAAGTGTAAAACAAACATAGCACAGTATTCAAAAAGTGTGAGACAGCTACAAAAGAAACATTTCAAAACAGGAATACCAAAAAAGAAAAGAGAGAGAGGGACAGGAGCAGAATTCGACACAATAGCAACTGACAATTTCTCCAAATTAATGTCAGACACCAAATTACAGATCTAGGACTCGCAGACAATAGCAAGCAGAGTAAATGGGTAAATGTAAGAAACCTCGGACCAAACTGCATTATATTCAAACTCAAAAAAGTCAAAGAGAAGTCAAATTTTGAAAAGCCAGAAAGATTCCAAAAATACTTTTTGTACAGAGAAGCAAAGATAAGGATTTTATCTGGATTCTCAGAATTCAACAACGTATGTTTCAGTTTCTGCCCCTTGTCAGCACTTGGTGTTATCAGTATATTTCACTGAAAGCTTAATTTGCATTGCTCTGCAGATTTGGACTATTATTTGTGTATCTATTTGCCTTTCATATGATGGTTTGGTAAAAAATAATTGTAAACACTTTTGATTTCGTCATTTTCTTACTGCTTAGTTTTGTGCCTATATATTCTAGATAGGGAACTTTGCTAGATACGTGGTTTGCAATTTTTTTCTTCACTTATAGTTTGCTCTTTCATTATTTTAACAGTGTCTTACATCTTGCAGAGCAAAAGTTTTTAATTATGATGAAGTTTTAATATTTTTCTTTTAAGTTTCATTTTTGATGATATGCCTAAAAACTCCTTAACTGCAACTTATAAATATTTTTCCCTGTGGTGTGGTGTGTGTGTACATATGTGTGTGTGTGTGTGTGTGTGTGTGTGTGTGTGTGTGTGTGTGTGTGTTCATGCTTTTGTGCCTATGGAGGCCAGAGGATGACTTAGAGTATCTTCCTTTATTGCTCTCTACCGTATTTTTTGAGACAGGGTCTCTCACTGGACCCAGAGCTCATGAATTGGCTAGATTGACTGATGTGTGAGCTCTGAGGACCCATCTGTCTCTGCTCCCTCAAGCACTAGGGTTATATATGTACTGTCACACTGGGACTTCTCATGGGGGTTGGGGATTCAAACTCAGAGCGCATGTTTGCACTATAATTTGCAATCTGAGCCATGTCCCCAGATTCCCCCATGTTTTCTTCTAAAATTTATAACTTTAAAACTTTACATTTAGTTCTGCACTACATTTTGGGTCACTTTTTCTACAAGATGTAATGTTTAGAATAAGGGTGGTGCTGCTGCTTGTGGTGGTTGTGTGTTTTAATTTAGTTTAGGTTTTTGTTTGGTTTGAGGTTTTAACACACAGTAGGTATTCCAGTACATTCTGTTGAAAGGATACTGTAGTGGGCAGGGTTCTCTAGAAGAACAGAACTAAAAGAATGTATGTATGTTTGAGGAAGATTTAGGGCCAGGGAGATGGCTCAGTGGGTAAAAGATCTATCCAGGTAACCCTGACAACCATGGAGCCCATATAAAAAGCCAGATGTAGTAGCGTGAATCTATAATGCAGCACTCCAACAAGACAGGAGGTGGAGACAGGCAACTCACCAGAAACTTACAGGGCAGCCATCTTGGAGCAAGCAATGCAGTAGCAGGAAAAAACAAAGAAAGAGACCCTGCCTCAACAAGGCAGGAGGGAAGAACTGACTCCTGAAACTTTCTCGTCTTCCCACACTTGCACCTTGGAACATGCCCCCCACCCCACCGCCACCCCCACCCCACGGTAAATAGGTAAATAAAAGAACTTGGGCTGCAAGCCTTCTGGAAGAAAGACAAACACACACTCACTCACTCACTCAATCACTAGGATTTCCTAGAATAGCTGTGGCTTTCTTTCTAAACACTGCCTGTGTTCTGCCCCTTTATCACTCATGCCTTTCTTGGCCCTGACAAATGCTTTACCCTAAACAAGTAAACTACTCCATTCTCCTTTTTCTTAGCGTTAGCATGGTATGTCTTTGTCTATCCCTTCTAATAGCTCTGTCTTTATATTTAAGGTGACTTTTTTTTTTGTAAAAAAGAAATTCAGTGTATCTTTTAAAAGAGTTCTTGCTTTTTTATGTTTTTAAGAGTTCCACACTGCATAATGATTCCACCAGCTGACATGGCAGTGCAGATGGGGAGCAAGGCCTCACCCCTTGATGAAGAGCACAGGCAAGGGACGGCTACAGAGAAAGGCAGAAGCAGCCCTTTGATAGGCTGTCCAGTTCCAAACATCTTGGTTTTATTTTGGCTTTTATTTAGCTTTTGAGAATTTCATGTATGAATACTATATTTTTTAATCAACTATATCTGTCCCTGTATCATGTTTTATTGTAACCATTTACAGTTAAAGAGATTAATGGTATAGTATTAAGTATATAAGTTTCATGTATATACATATTTGAGTAAGGTCTCACTATGTAGACCACATTGGCCTGGACCTCACAAAGATCTGCCTGCCTCTGCCTCCTGAGTGCTGGGATTGAACATGTGTGCCACCATGCCTGGCCAGTTTTTCATATTTTAGTTGAGAATTTTATAAGATCCCATTTTCTCTCCTCTTAGCAGATCAAATATTTTGTTCTTTTGAAAAAATATTTGTGCTATAGTCTGCAATATAAATTTTTGACCAATCATTTCAATACCACTTTATCAGTAGAACCTTATAACGATTTTTAATTATTGACTCTTACACATATATCACTATTCCCATTCATGCTATTTATCTATAAGCTACAATCAATCAATACATTGTTGCTGTTATTACCTTTGAAGGACTAATTATCAGGTCAACTAAGAAGAAAAATAAACTAGTGTATTTTCATTTATTGTTTCTTTGTTTATGTGGCTGTTTAGCTTCTGACCTTATTTGGTTTCTTGCTGAAGAACTTTGGATATTTTTTTTCGAGGCAGATCCACTGGTAATTCAGCACATTCATTTTTTTGTCATAGAAAGCCTTTATTTCTCCTTTGCTTTTTAAAAACTTTAAATTACACTACTTTATTTTACTTGTGTGAGTGCGTGTGTGTGCTTGTGAGTGTGTGCTTGTGCATGTGCGAGAGAGAGAGAGAGAGAGAGAGAGAGAGAGAGAGAGAGAGAGAGAGCACCATGGCACAAATTTAAGGGAAGGGATTCTGTCCTTCCATCATGTTTAAGCAGTAAGCACTTTTAGCTGCTGAGCCTTTGCCTAGCCCCAAACTGTTTTTGAGACAGGGTTTCACTATGTAGCCCTGGCTAGCCTAGAACTCACCATGTAGCCCAGGCTGGCCTGGAACTCACTTTGTAGAACAGGCTGGTCTTGAACTTCTTCAGAGAAGCTTCCTTCTGTAGCAGTTGGAAACAAATACAGAGACCCACAGCCAGACAGTATACAGAGAGTGAGAGACCTTGGAACACTCCGCCCTAAATAAGATGTCTCCATCTAATCCCTCCCTTAGGGCTCAGGGAATTCTGCTAAAGAGACAGAAAGAAGGTAAAAGCCAGAAAGGATGGAAGTCACTAAGGAAACAAGGTCTTCTAGACCCAACAGAGCTGACACACATATGAGCTCACAGAGACTGGCAGCATACACAGAGCTAAGCCAGTTGGGTACTACAGCTAAAAAGGGAAGTGGACACACACAGCCACATCTATCCCAGAAGCTATCTCCAATTGATCAACCGATAACTGCTTGCAAAGGAAAAATTAGTTCTCTCCAACAGAGTTTTACTGGGTATACAAACCACACATAAGAGCAGGCCTATGCCCAGCAGTAGAGGGCCAACATAAAATGATCTCAATGGTATTTTTAGAGGGTTTTTTTTTTGTCTCACAATGCTTTGTTTGGGTAATTTTTTAACTTTACAGATCTTTTGCGTACATATTATGGTTTCTGATTTTGTTTTTATGAGATTTCCATGTGTGTCATATCAACATCTGTATGTGTTTCTTGTACTTTTTCTTTAACTTTTTTTTCTGTTTGTTTTCTATGGTTCTGGTTTGTTTTTATTTTATCTTAATAATTTATTATTATTAATTTTTAGATGCCCGCTTGTATTCTAATGAGAGAGAAATAAAGAGTGTAGATTTGGGTGGGTAGGTAAAAGGAGAGGATTTGGGAAAAGTTGGGGGAGGAAAACCATATCAGAATATACTGTATGAAAAAAATCAATTTTTAATGAAAAGAAAGAAAGAAAGAAATCCACCTTCCTTTCCCTACCAAGTGCTGGGATTAAAGGTGTGTGCCACCATACCTGGCTCTCCATTACTTTTACATATTTTATCCAAATTATTTTTACTTTTATATTTTGCAATTTTTTAAATTAAAGAGTAGTTATCATTTCCTCCTCTCTCTCTCTCCCTTCTAATCCCTCCTATACCCCCCTACTTCCTTTCAAATTTATGGTCTCTTTTTCTTTAATTATTATTGTTACGTATATATGCACATAAATATATAGCTATAACCTGCTGATTCTGTTTAGTGTTGCTTGTACTTATATGCGATTCCAGGGCTGACCACTTGGTATTGGATAGCTATTAGGTAGCACGTCACTGGGGAAAACTAATTTTCTCTCTTTCAGCAGTCATTAGCTGCCAGTAGCTGAGCCTTGTGAGAATTCTCCCATGCATGTTGGTTTGTCAATTGTGTTGTCCTGTTCAGGTCTTACTTAGGCAGTCACAGTGTTGAGGCATCATGGGTGAAGCTTCCCTGGCATTTCTAGAAGACAAAATATGGAAGCCAACTTCCCCTGGCTCTTACAATCTCCAGCCCCTTCTTCTGTGGTGCTCCTTAGCTTTAGGTGACTGAATTGGGTTATAGCTGTATTGTTGGGGCTGGACACTCTACAATCACTTGTTCTCTGCATTTCGACCAGTTGTGGTTTTCCGTAAGGGTCTCTGCTGCAAAGAGAATCTTCTTTGATGAGGGAGGAGAGCTACACTTGTCTGTATTATGAGGATAAGCTTTAAAATGATTTTTTATGTGTTTGAGTGTTTTGCTTACATGTATGTTAGTGCACCATATGTGTACAGTGCCTACAGAAACCAGAAGAGGGCATTCAAATTCCCCTGGAACTGGAGCTACAAATTCCACATGTTCTCTTACATATGTGGATGCTAGCTTTGACTCTTCAGTTGTGAGTTCTTACATTTGAGCAGCCATAGAAATCAGGAAATAAATAAGGGACCATGGGGAGTAGTTCAGAGGAAATGGGGAAGGATGCAGAATGCAGGTAGTATGAGGAGTGAAAGTAGAATAATGGAACAGAAATAACTGAATAGGGTGGGGATAGAAAGGCAGGGTAGAAGAGGGAGTAGAAAAGGTGGAGAGGGATAACTAACACTGAAGGTATTTGAAAAGCTCATATGCAAACTCTATTGCTGAAGATACCACATATTGGAGTCATGGGACATAGAAAAATCCAGCTGGTACTCATCTAGAAGCTTCATCTCTATTGGCTAGAGGTTATCGTGCTGGAAGAAAGGTCTATGAACACTACTGGTAGATGAAAGTAATCAGTGCTCTTATCCTGAGATAAGAAATCCTGAGAGCTATAATAACAACTGGCTTGGCAAAATATGCCCATTGGTGCAATAATGGGATGGATATTATGGGAGTAACCAACTGTTTCCTGATTGGATGGATTTAAAGCTTGCTCCATAAGATGGATTCCATGTCCATTACTGTTAATTGGGCCCAAAACACTATGGCCATCTAAGTCATAGGTCCTAAGGGAGAACCTATTACTATGCTAGTTGGATATAGTAATAAACTGCCTCCCAAGTCCCTATCTTTATATACATAGATTAGTGCATTGCTCAGTTTTCTTCAGAGAAGCTTCTTTTGTGGTAGATGTTGATTGTTGCAGAGTCCCATACTGGTCACAGTGTAGAAAGTAAGAGACTTTTGAGTGCTCAGCTCTAAATGGAACATCTATATCACATTCTTTCCCTCCCCCAAGGCTCAGGAATTATCACAGATGAGGAGGTGAAGTACTGGTTGTAGTATTAAGGCAACTCCACGTAGTTAAAAGGAAGGTTTATTTTGTGGGGTAATTTACAAGTAAAGGGACAGGTTACAGGGCCCTGGAGAGGTGTAGTGCAGTCCAGCGGTGTTCTCTGGAGAACTCTGCTCGATCTGTCCAGCATCCAGGATCCAGAAACCAAGAGAGCTGGCACATCTGGATCTCAGGTCTTAAGGGCTCCTGTCTCGGCCCCACCTTGTAGGCATGGCAGTTACTGAAGCCTCAGTGGGGGTAGTACTTCCAGGTCAAAGCTGGAACAGCTACCCACTACAGTGAAGAGATTTTCAGAACCAGAGAAACTGAATGCCTGTAGGGAAAGACTATTTGCTGGACACAATAATGCAATTACACATATGAACTCACAGATGTTAGGACTGTGTACACAAGACTTGTATAAGATCAACCCAGCCAAATCCCTGGATTATGGAGGGGTTCTTGACATGTCACCCTGGAGTAGCCATTGGCAGTAGATGGTTACTGGGAGAGGGAGAGTCACTTTCTTCAGAAATGCAGCTCCTGAGAAGATATCCATGCTCCAGTAGTTGGTCCCATATCCATGCACATACAGGCAGCTCTAAGTGGACTTGGTAGGTAGTATATTTACAATGTATATAACACAAAACGGCAGAATCCAAATCCAAAATAAACAAAACTCTTTTACAAGTCAACAAGAAAAACATAAATTAATCAAAGAGTGTGTAAAAACAAGAAACATTTAAAGTTAATTTCACTGGTAATCAAGGAAATGAAAATTAAAACAATATTGTGAAATACTGTATGCATCAGATGGGCATAAATTAAAAGATTGATAATATCAGGTGTTGGAAAGTATATAGGAAAATTATACATCAATATGCTGTTGTTTATAACGTAAATTTGAATAGTTATTTTGTAAAGTCATTTAGCAATACCCTTTAAAATTCAGTATGTACCTAGAATTTGAACTTAGAATTTCATTCTATTTGCATCTATACAAAGATGAGTAAAATTATTCTTTACTTTCTAAATTTTTGGAAGCTAATGCTTATCAAAATAGTGACATTAACCATAGTACAGTATTCTAAATAATATTATGTATTAATTAAAAATAATGTGGGGGTTGAGGATAGAGTTTACTGGCAGAGTACTAGTCTAGCATGCTTAAGGCCCTAGGTTCAATCTTCACCACCACAAAACAAACAAACAAAAAAACAAAAAAAAACCTCTCAAATAGATTGAAACTTGTGAAATATAAGATTTTTAGGGGTGGGTGTAGTAGAGCACAACTATAATCCCAAGACATAGTAGGCTGAAGAGCAGGATCAGCTGTTCAAGCCATCCTGGGATACCCAAGACCCTGGCTGAAAAAAGTAAACACAACAATAAAAAACCCAAACAGAAACAAACAAAGATAGTCAGGCTTGATGGATCCTGCCTACAATTATAGTATTAAGGGAGCTAAGGCAAGATGATTGCTGTGAGTTCAAGGCCACTTTGGGTTACAGTGTGAGACTCTGTCTCAAATAAACAAAAGCGTATGATAACAGGAGATCAGTGTCCAAAATGGCTGAGGACTACATGAGCCCACTCTATCACAAAAGCAATGAAATAGACTGAAAAAGCTACAGATACTGGCTACATAAGATCTCTTAACTTAAACAAAGGGTAGAGTGCACATAAATGTATGTATAAAAGAAAAATTTCTAAGTCTATAAGAACATGTGGCCTGTGGTCTTTTAACTTAGGGATAATTCCATACCCACTACTCCTTCCCTAGCTCAGTGGCATGGTAGCTGTTAAAAGTTTGCAACTTTGTCAGGCGGTGGTGGCACACGCCTTTAATCCCAGCACTAGGGAAGCAGAGCCAGGCAGATCTCTATGAGTTCAAGGCTAGCCTGGGCTACAGAGTGAGTTCCAGGAAAGGCACAAAGCCACACAGAGAAACCCTGTCTCGAAAAACCAAATAAAATAAAATAAAATAAAAGTTTGCAACCTCAACCAGTGAAGGAGGCTAACTTATTTCAAAGTTTCCTTAAAAACCCCATGCCTGAAGCACAGAAAATATACTTTTTCATTTAACTATCAGTTCCCTAGAAAAATCTCCAGTCCCAGGGTATTGCAGTTATTTGACTTAACTCAGCTCTGTGAACAAAGTCTTATCCCCATGGTTGTAACATAAAAATATCAATCTTCTGGTAATTGTGCTGCTACCTAAGTCTATGATTTCAGTTGTGGAAAACACAACCCTGGTCAAAAACTTAAAAGGAAAGCCTTTTAAAATAGATGGCCACAGGGAACTTTGGAAAAGTTCAACATATTCTTAAGGATTTAGAAGGCTTCACATACGTCCAGAGGGACTAGGGGAAAAGCCTTCATTCACATAATTCCAGCTGGCCTCAGCAAGCAGAAAGTGAAAGCTAAGGTTGACTTGTAAATTACCTGTAATTTGAAGGCATGCCTCCATACACAGGTTCAGTTTACAAGCAGTCAAGGCATTTAAAGAATTCTGACTCATCATTGGATGACCATGAAATCATACTGACTGAAGTGTGGTGTTTAATTTACTGGTTAATTTTCATCAACTTGACACAAATTTAGACATATCTGAGAAGGGAGATCTCAGTTAAGGAGTTGCTTCCATCAGATTGGCCTGTGGGTATGTCTGTGGGGCATTTTCTTAATTGCTAATTGATGTGGGAGGGCTGAGACCCCTGTGAGTGGTAGCATCCCTGGGTAGGTAGACCAGGCTGTATAAGAAAATTAGCTGAACATGAGTCTGTGAGCAAGCCAGTAAGCAGCATTCCTCCATGATCTCTGCTTTAGTTCTTGCCTCCCCAGGTTCCCCCGTGAGTTCCTTCCCCAGCATCCCTCAGTGATGGACTGTAACCTACAAGCCAAATAAACCTTTCTCTCCCTGAGTTGTTTTTGGCCATGGTATTTGTCTTAGTCAGTGTTCTATTGTTATAAAGAGACACCATGACCACAGCAACTCATAAAAAGAAAGCATTAAATTGGGGCTTGCTTGTAGTTTCAGAGGTTTAGTCCATTTTCATCATTGTGGGAAGTGTGGCAATATGTAGGCAGACATGGTGCTGGAGAAGTACCTGGGAGTTCTACAACTGGATCCATAGGCAGCAGGAAGAGAGAGACACTGGGTCTGGATTGGGCTTTTGAAACCTCAAAGCCCACTTTCAGTGACAAACTTTCTCCAACAAGGCATACTTACTCCAACAAGGCCACATATCCCAATTCCTCCCAAGAAGTTCCACTCCCTGATGAGTGGAAATATATGAGTCTATGGAGGCCATCTTTATTTAGCCCACCAGAGTATTTTATCATAGCACCAGGACTCAAACTAGAACATCTAGGAAATTAAGTTTGAAAATAAAAAGTTTAAAAGTTAGTAAATTCACTGACTACAGAACACTGGGAATACAAAAGCTGCAGAACTGACATGGGAAGCTCATTATGCAAAACAGCTTAAACAAAAACTTCAACAACAATGACAAACCTAACTACAGGAAAACAAATTCTGAAGGCAGATCTGATACCAGACTTGCTGTAGCACATCATGTTATCAGCTTAATTTTTAAAAGGTATCAGCCACATAAAGAAACATGAAAATAAAGTGTGAGCACATGAAAAATAACACTCACTAGATGGAGACTTTAAATCAAATATAATAAATATAGTCAAAGGGAAATACAAACCATCTCTGAATAATTAAAAGACCATCGAAGAACAATGTCTCACCAAATAGAGGATATTAATGGAGACATAGAAATGACTTGAAAAATGAATGAAACAGAGATTCTGGACTTGAAAGTTAAAATAAATGAATAATTCTATAAAGGGGATGAATAGTACATTTGAGTTAGCAGTGAGAGTCTTTAGTTTAGGAAGCAGAAAGAGAAAAAAATGAAGAAACTTAATATAGCCTAAGAGATCTGCAGGACAGCATGTACATAATGAAAGTCCTGGAAGTAAAGGAGAAAGAGAAAAGATAAAAAAATTTTGAAGAAATAAAAAATTTTCACCAATCTACAATGAATGCCAAGAAACTCAGAGATTCAAACAAAGGTATACAATAGTCAACTCATGAAAGTTAAAGAGAAATGTTTGTGTGTATACATGTGAGACTGTAGCAGTGCACATGTGTGTATATATATGTAGATGTGGGTGCATGTACATGTGTACATGTGTGCATGTGAAGACCAGAGGTTGATGTTAGGTGACTTCCTAAATTTCTCTCCATAAGCAAAACAGAATTTTGATAGAGGCGAGAGAGAAGTGACTTATCATATATAAGGGAGTCCCTGACTTCTCATCATAAAGAAATCCAAGGAACAGTGTAATACTATATTCAATGTGTTGCAAGAAGAAGACCATATACTAAGGAATCTATATCCAAAATTTTATCTTAAAAACATGAGATAAAGTTATCTCCAGATTAAACAAAGACTGAAAGAATTCATTGCCAGCAGAACTGCATTACAAGATATTCTGAAAGGAGCCCTTCAAGCTGAAAAGAAAGCAAATTAAATGGTAACTTGAATCCATACACAGAAATAAAAAGCAGTGGCAATTACATAGATAAATATAAAAATGGTATAAAATATCATTTTACTCCATTCTTTTTCTTAACTGGTTCAAAAGATAAATGCAGTGAGACACAGTGACTCATGCCTGCAGTCTCCTTACTTGGGAGGCTGATGTAGAAGGATTCCTTGAGCCCAGGAGTGTGATCTCAGAAGCTCAAACCAGGTCTAGTGGCTCACTGTCTCTTCCTGATTCCTGCAGATCAAGATGTAGAACTCTCAGCTCCTTCTCCAGCTCATTTCTATAATGAAGAGGAGTAAGCTGGGTAAGGAAAAATACAAAATGTACAATTTGAGGAGAAAAGGAACACCAGGAAGTGGAATGGAGCTAAGTCCTGTGCTCAAGGAAATAAACAAATTAAGAAATGGAACAAAGGGAGTGGTGACCTCAGGGCTAAGCTTCCAACTTGTGAAAAGAAACTAAAGAAAAGCTTGGAGTCAGATGTGGTGGGGCACACCTTTAATCCCAGCACTCCAGAGGCAATGGCAGGTGGATCTCAGGCCAGCTGTTCTACAGATCGAGCTCAAGGACAATCAAGCTTAGGCAGTGAAGGAAGCCATGAAAAACAGAAAGCTGGTGAAGATGTAACTAAATGAAGGGGCGTGTTACAGCTCCAGCAAGCAGCAGAAGTTGGCAGCTTCAGTCACATTGTTCTGGCTTTAAAATCAAGGATACAATAAAGAGGTTATGGAATATCCCTTCACAACTAGGGAAAGCCACTGTGAGGCCAGGTGTATGTCAGGGGTGACCCTGAATGGAGGCCTTGAGAGGCCATTGTATAGAGCTCTGAAGGTAAAGCCTAGATTGCCTTGGAGACCCCAAGATGTTGAAGATGCCAGAGCCATGGGATACCTGCTGAGGAGAGCTGCTACCAGGGAGTGGAGCCAGTCCAAGAGAAAAAAGTGTTGCAGTCAACAAAGCTGAAAGGAGTTGGAGATTTGAAGATTGCTTTGACATCAGACATGGAGATGCAGAGTTTGGAGTTTGCCCATCTGGTTTTTGGTCTTGCTTTGGTCCAGTTTTTTCTCACTATGCTCCCTTTCCTCCCTTTTGAAATTGTAATGTATATCCTGTGCCATTGTGTGTTAGAAGTATGTGATCTGTCTTTTGATTTTGATTTTAAAAATTAATTTTGCATTATGATATAGTTATAAGCCTATGGGGACCAGGGAGTGGAATGTGGTAGTTTGAATGAAAGTGGCCCTATAGGCTCATAGGAAATGGCACTATTGGGAAGTGTGGCCTTTTTGGAGGAAGTGTGTCACTGAGAGTGGACTTTGAGGTCTCAGATCTTCAAGCTACACACAGTGTGGTAACAGTTTCCTTCTGATGCTTGCAGATGCCTATGTAGAACTCTCAGCTCCTTCTCTAGCACCATGTCTGCCCATGCTGCCAAGCTTCCCACCATGACTATAATGAACTAAACCTCTGAACTGTGAGTCAACCCCAATTCAATATTATCCTTTATAAGAGTTGCCATGGTCATCGTGTCTCTTTAGCAATAAAATCTAACTAAGAAAAGGGGTTTGAGACAAGCCTGGCAAGACAATGAGATTCCTCCTTTAAAAATGAATATATATATGACAAGAGAAATGGCTCAGTGGTTAAGAGCAGTGACTGTTCTTCCAGTGGTCCTGAGCTTGGTTCCCAACACCCACATCAACCACATGGTAGCTCACAACTATCCACAACTCCAATTCCAGAGATCTGATGCCCTCTTCTGACCTCCCTGGGAACCAGGCACATGTGTGATACATAAAAATATATACAGGCAAATCTCATATACACATAAAAAATAAACCTTTGTAAAAATTGACTAAAAAAACAAGGAATCCTAATGATATACTAGAAAATATACATTTAATTAAAAAGAAAGTAGTAGAGAAAGAACAGAGAGAAAAGATAAAGCATTTAGAAATAGCAAAGTGAGCTGGGCATGGTAGTGCTAGCCTGTAATCCTAGTTAGCACTCAGAAGGCAAAACAGAAGGACCACTATGAATTTGAGGCCAGTATAAGCTACACAGTGAGTTCAAAGTCAACGTGGTTTATATAAAAGAATTCTGTCACATATACACACTTAAAAAAAAGACATGATATAGCATGAAAAATAGCAAATAGCAGTATACCTTAACTGTAGGGCAGAATGAATCTCTCATCAAGCATCATAGTCTACATGTATGCTATCTTAGCACATTCCCCAACTTGCCTCCCATGAGTACTCTGAGCTCTTATGTTGTGGGAAGAAAGAATGAAGATAGATCAATTCCAATTTTGGGTGGACCATGAGGTCTTTAGGCTTTATCTCTAGAGAATAAGGGACAGGAAGTAAGAAAATGGCTCTTACATTGTTCTCATACCTAAAATTCTCAATTTACCGACACCAAAGAATATTGAGGCTGCAGAGTGAACCCATAATTCTGTAAGTATTTTTGTCCAATCAAACTGCCCTTCTTGGTTTGTGTTTCTTAAGAATGAACAAAGTTTCTCCGTGGGCACAAGACCTACACAAGTTCAAACTAGATAAAAACTTCAGCACTATAGGTCAAAGGTTATGTGGCTGGGTTGGGGTCACAGTCTCTCCACTGGTAGTCTTGCCTGGTCACAGGAGATGGCCAGGTCAGGCTACATATCCCCTATTGCTAGGAGTCTTAGCTGGGGTCATCCTTGTAGATGCCTGGGAGATTCCCTTGTACCAGGTTTCTACCTGACCCTGAAATGATCTCCTCTCCAGTAGGCTCTTTCAGTGCTCTCCTCCCACCCCACCCCCACTTGATCCCTCATGTCCCCATCCTCACCCACAAAATCTCTTCTATTTCCCCTTCCCGGGGAGATCCTTGCTTCCCCCCTTGATCCTCTCTGGGGCTATGGATTGTAGCATTGTTATCCTTTACCTTACAGTTAATATCTACTTATAAGTGAGTGCATGCCATGTTTGTCTTTCTGGGTCTGGGTTGCCTCATTCAGGATGATTTTTTTCTAATTTTATCCATTTTTCTTAGAATTTCATGGTGTCATAGTTTTTAACAGCTGAACTGGTCTATGAGATGTGCTAGGGTAAGGGTGACACAGAGACTGTGGAAAAGGCCAACCAATAACTGGCCCAGCCTGAGACCCATGCTATGAGAGTGAGCTGGCCCCTGACACTGCCCGGAGGGCCAGAATCCAGAGGTTAGATGGCCCCGAGACCTAGGATAGAACCGAACACAACTGGACAAAAAAATGTCAACATAATGATGCTTAATGATATTCTGCTATACTCATAGACTGGTGCCTACCCCAATTGTCATCAGAGAAGCTTCATCCAGTAACTGATGGAAACAGATGCAGAGACCCACAGCTAAATATTAGGCCAAGCTCATGGAATCCTGCAGACGAGAGGGAAGAAGAATTGTAGGAGGCAGAAGGGTCAAGGACATCACAAGAAAACCCACACAATCAACTACCCTGGTCTCATAGGAGCTCATACAGACTGAACCAACAACCAGGGAGCCTGCATGGGACTGACCTAGGCCCTCTGCATATATGTGACAGTTGTGTAGCTTGGTCTTCTTGTGGGACTCCTAATAGAGGGAACAGGGACTTTCTCTGACTCTTTTACTGGCTTTTGGGACCCTACTCCTCATACAGGGTTGCCTTGTCCCCAGCCTTAATTCATAGGGAGATGCTTAGTCTTACTACAACTTGATATGCTGTGTTTTGTCACTGTTCATGGGAGGTCTACCCATTTCTGAATAGGAGTGGAGTGGGTTGGGGGGCAGGGTAAGCAGATGGGAGGTGGTGGTGGGGACTGAGAGGAGAAGAGGGAGGGAACACTGTGGTTGGGGTGTAAAATTAATTGATTAATTTATAAAAAATCTCAGCACTGAAAAGGTGAAATGGACACCAAGTCCCACTCCTAACCAAGTGTCACTGGATATATCAACCACACTCCAGGGCAGGGCCCATGTCTAAGAGGAGTTGGCCAACACAAAATGGACTCCATCCATGCTTGTTTGTCTGTTTTTGTGAGCATTTTATTTTGTTTTGGTATTTTTGGTTATTGGGATTTGTTGTCTGTTTTGATTTTGTTTTCTGTTTTTGGTTGTTTTTCTTGGGGTTTTTTGATATAGAGAGAACATAAAGTTGAATAGATAGGGAGATGGGGAGGAGCTGGAAGAAGGGCAAGAACATGATCAAAATATATTACATGAAAAAATAAAAATAGATAAGCAAAACAAAATTTAAATAAAACAAAATAAAAAATTTAAAGGAATTAACAGAACTTCTCTATGGGTCTCCACAAAAGCATAAGATTTTTAGAGAGTTAAAAGAGGTTTGCTTTGATCCCCATCTTGAATTACTACCAACCAACTCTTTGCACATTATTTAAGTGACCATTTCTAGAAATGTAACAGGCATAGCCTATGGACAGAGGATGTGCCCAGTTGAGGGTAGAGCACAATGGATGTTTCTCAAAGAGTCATTCATAGCTCACCCTGTGTTATAGGGGGCTGTCCTTCAAGATTTTTAATGAAGCTGCTACAAACCTCAAGCCCCATTGCCAGGGTTTGATGCCTGTTGCCATAAACCTAGTGAAATTTCCCACTGTATTATCTCAAGTTAGGTTTTCCTGGGTGGTCTGTACCTCTAGGGGTCCTTTGTGTTTTGAGGAAGCCTGAGTGAAACATACAATTAATCAGAAGGCCAGTGTATGATCTGGACAAGGAATTCTTAGACATAAATTTCGTGTTATGGAGGTATGACAGTGTGCAGAACAAGCAGTATCCTTCTGGGATCCAATTCTTTGACTCGTCTAGTTTGCAGGATGTGGGTGGTAGATAGTCTAATGTGCCCAGGGAGATGAAATTGAGGCTCCTTCTTGACAAGGCAGCAATATTTGACATAGATAATAATCTGGAGCAAGGGATAAAATATACCACCATGGAGAGAGCATCCACACCATGTGGCCCTGTGGCACTGGGAGGGAGTCAGGTTCCACATGGATCACAAGATATGCATCTCCTGCAGAAAAATCTCCAGTGATCTCAGTGAGACTTCAGCAGTCCTATGGCCTTTAGATTCATAAACTATCTTGTTGCCTTATGAGATGCAAGCTAGATTTATGGACACAAGAAATCCTGGGAAATCAGTGCTCGTGCCCAGAATGGAGCTCAGTGGCTTGCTAATGCAGCATAATAGCAGAGATATTTGTAAGCTATCCCAGGGTGGGTGACCATGGCCTTCTAGTAGAACAATAGCTTTCTCTTCCAATTCTTTGAGTGTTTGGGAGCTATTCTGATAAGAAGTACACCACTGTATAAGCATCTTCTGATACCTTCACTGTGTAAGCATCTGTCCCATAACAAACTCTTACCATGTCACATAGCTCCTCCTGTGTCTTTGGGACCAAAATATCTCAAAAGAAGAAGGATTCACAACCAAATGATCTGCAACACTAAGAAGAGCACAATCCTTGAAGACAGTGACTATCTAGTGCCTTCTGAATGTCTCAAGCAGTCCTGAAGTAGGTAATTCTCTCTCTCTCTTTTTTTTTGGTAGTACTAGTAATTGAACCTAAGATAAGAAACAAGTGTTATACCACTGAGCTATAGATGCAGCTCAGTGAAATTCTTATTCTCACTCTGTGGAGATTTTTCTTTGCTTGTTTATTTATTCACTGGTTTATTTATTCATTTGTTTATTCATTTATGGTGTGTGTGTGTGTGTGTGTGTGTGTGTGTGTGTGTGTGTGTGTGTGCAGGCATCACACTTGCCACAACCTGTGTATAGAAGGTCAGAGGACAGCCTGTAGAAGTCAGTTCTCTTCTTCCACACCGGTATTTCATCAAATCAGGTCTTCAGGACCCTGTCCCCACTGTGCCATCCTGCCAGGCTCCCGCAGAGCTTCTGCTGACTCTAGTTCGCTTCCTAGAAAAATAAGTGCAGGAGCAGAAGTGTTGCCTCTACGGAAAAGCCACCTTGGTTGTTCAGATCACGAAAAAAGCCTATAAAAACAAGGTACGTGCCAAACCTCTATATCTAACCAAATCAAAAGGAGTCAAGTGACTTCCAGATAGCTTTGGAAGCTGATTGGCAGGCTCAATCTCTTGAAAAGAATTTGGGGTTTCAAGGTATACAATTTGGTTAGCTCAGAGGTGATCCTGGCAGAGATGACATCAGGGTTTCCCAGACCTGAGGCCTTTGTAGAGTGATATTTGACAAGTAACTGAGAATGTTATCCAGCCTCTCTCATTCCTCTTGGTCCAAGAAGGCTAGGAAAGTCAATCTATGGGTTATAGCAAGAGACATAGGGCAGCTCTGATGATCAAATGGCCCAAAGTATCTGTTTCGTTTGATCCATTAGTGAAGGCTGCGATGGGTTCCTTCAAAAAGCCAGTCAGTGGCTGAGTGACACAGGCAATTATCAAATGCAAAGAGTAAGGAAAAAGTAGGAAATGAGAGACAAAATCAAAATAGAAGATGGCTGGAGCTGAAAAAGATAAAATAAGAGCTAAAGTGCAAATAGCACCAGTATTGGCCGCTGGCTGCATGGCCTATGAGTAATTGAAACTGATTTCAAGGGACAGTGTCTTCAAAGAGAAATGGAAGGCTGTTCTCTACTTGCCACCCTCTCATGTTCCCAAATGTCTCTTAGGTCTAGGTTTATGAATAACACTCTGAGTTGTCCTGGGTTAATGCCAAGAGTCTGGAGTTAAGTAAAACAGAAAAATGTTTTCTTATATTTACTATGCTGGAGCCATACTTTGATTTTTCTAGTCTTTTCAATTTTAATTTGAGATTAGTGGGTAATGGGAAGGACAAGAGAAGCTGAAATCTTAAGGCATTATTTGTATGTTTGCTGATTTATTAAGTTTTTATCTCTGAGAAGGAGAATTGTCGCCTATCCATCAAAATAGGTTAAGAAGTGTTTCAGTAACAGGTAAGCCTCAAATTTAGTGTTTAGAACAAAAACTGTTTATTTCTTGCTAGTGTTACTTGTCCACTCCAAGTTGGTTGAATCTCTGAGCATAATCATCACCTGAATTCAAAATCCACAGTGCCTCCAACTCAATCTGTTTTCTATGGCTGTTGCACTATGAAAGAAGAAGAAGCTAACTCAGTTTCCACCCAGAAGTGACCTTGTGCCATTTCCGCTCCTTTTTTCATGAGCCACAGTAAGTCACATGACCACACCTAATACTAAAGGGTGTAGAGAAGAACCATATGTGAAGGAGGAAAGTCAATAATTACTGGTAAGCTTATGATTACTATGCTGTCCTAGTGATAGTAGGGACATTGTACATCAGTGTGTGCCTAATCAAAATCTCAGCACAGGCACAATTATACTGATTCTTGTTTTCTTTTAGGTAGTTCTGGGATCCTTGATAGGTATAGTAGGACAGGCCCATAGGGTCAAGGAAATAGGCTCAAACCAGTTGCCAAGGCATGCACATAATGTAATTCCTTATGAGCAAACCTCAAGTCTGCCTGAGGGCCTAGCAACAGGTGCTGCGGAGTTCTTGGTTGCTGTCAGAGTTCCTGATAATGCGGAGTCTGTCTAAGGGCCTAGCAACAGGCACTGTCAGAGTTCTTGATCACTGTCAGAGTTTCTGATCATGACCAGCCAATGAAGGATGACCATGCAATGCTACCAGATTGGGACACAGCTTGGGTGCTGGGAGGAGGGTACAGAAGGCTTTCCCTGTTATTGAATAAATGAGTTTGCTGTTTACTTTTAACTGACTCCTGGTGTCTGGGTGTCTGTGTCATTGACACCACACCTTCTCACCACCACCACCACCCCTGGGAGCCATTATGATCCAGCAACAGATAGGCTGTGTCTTTGACTAGTATACCAAATCATTAGAGACAACATATAAACTGTCTCATATGCCTGCCAAGATCAAGATCACTAAGAGTACATGGAACAGTGTTAGGGGCTTAACTAGCAGGAGCTAGATTACAGAATGCTAAACAAGTTAGAGAATCTATGGGAAACATTAAGGTGGAAGTGAGGAATAAAGAATATACAACCCATAAAATGACCATTCCAGTATGTAGCTACATTAACTTCCAGAATAATAGTTGTATATAAAGCAGGGCACAGTACTCAGGAGACCTAGACAGGATAATCACAATTTTGAGGCTAACTTGGACTACATAGTGACTTTAAGGCCAACTTGGACTACATAGCAAGACCCTGTCTCAAAAAAAGGAGTTAAAAAAATCACATGAAAAGCCAGAAATGGTGGGCATGCTTATAATCTTAGAATTTGGAGGCAGAGCCAAGAAAATCTCAAGTGTGAGGATGGACTGGATTACCTAGTCAGACTTTCAAAAGAAAAAAAGAATAGTTATATGGAAGATTGAATGACCTTGTGATATAGCTGTAAAATATCTTAACTCTTATAGTTTGAAAGCAAAACTTAAGGTACTTCTTTAAGAGAGGGTAAAATATTGGTTATTCTGTGTGTATAGTCAGCAAAATCCCACTAGTAGTACTTATAACCCATTGTTATGGGTTCTTGGGGGAAAATGAAATAAAACACACAAATTGCTATTGAAGTGATCTGTCCTTTCCAGAGCTACAGGGATGGTCCAGTGTATGCAGGTCAATTAAGGTAATTATAGCACATAAATGGACTCAAGGATAGAAACTACATGATTATCTCAATAGATGTAGAAGGGCTTTTGATAAAAGCCAAAAGTCTCTAATGATAAAAGTCCTGTAAAAACAAGGAATGGAAGGAACATACATCACCCTAATAAAGATTGCATATAACAAACTTATATCTAACATACTAAATGGGGGAAAACACAAAACATTTTCATTAAAAATCAAGAACAAGACAAGCGTTTCCACTGTATTCACTCTTATTCAACATAATATTTGAAGTATTAGTGACAATAGAAGGGAATAAAGGGATGCAAGTAAGAAAGAAGGAAGTCTGGCTATCTCTATTTGCTTATGATATAATTTTACACATAAGAGACCTTAAAGACACAACCAGAAAACTCATAGAGCTGACAAACACTTCTGTGGAGTTGGCAGGACACAGAATTAAAAAAACTCAGCAGTCATGCTATATACCAATAATCAACACACTGAGAAAGAAATCAGAAAAATAATCCCACCCACAACTGCTGTTTTTAACTGTAGGAATACCACCAAGGTATGCATGCAACTATTGATCACTCATTGAACTTGAGGTCCACTCAACAAACACTGTGCCTAGTATTGGAAACCTGTCCAGCAACCCGGGACTAGTGAAGTCATGGATCTTGAAGGATAATGTAGAATTGCCACTTTACTAAACACATAATTCCTAACTGCATTCTAAATATTTATCCTTATAATCATAGATAAGTGTAATTCTCACTTCTCATTGAAGAAACTTCTCTTTGAAACAGAGACCATTACAGAAGACCACAACAGATCAAAGTGCAGAGAACAAGAGATTGTATGGCGCCCTGTCCCAACTGACACATCTACAACACAATTTTTGCACCTTAGTCTATGGGATATTGCAAAAGAAGGGGCAGAAAGAGCCCAGAGAGGAGCAAGAAGTTTGATGTGAGATTGTGTTTCAGAGAAGCTACACCCGTGAAGTCTCACCAGCACTGCTGCCTGCACAATGATGACCCAATGGACATGCTAACATGGAAGAGGTCAGTGTTATGGAGCCTCAACCCTAGACAAAGAACTATGATCAACTGAGGAACGCCGAGAGTGGGAGGAACTAGCTCACAGTTGGTTCACTGATACCAAATGGTCAGCCCTGAGATCATATGTATACAGGTAACATTTTACAGACGGAGCAGGTTGCATTTATGTTTTAGGTGTGGGGATATACACAGTTTTTTAAAAAGAGGCCATGAATTTGAGAGATGGAAAAGGGATACATGAGTGGGCCTGAAGGGAGAAAAGGGAAGAACAGAAATGATGTGATTATAACATAAAAACTAAAAATACTATAAATTTAAGAACATAGGGATAAGTGTAAGTAAATAAGTGAAAGGCCTCTACAATGAAAACTTTGAAACACTAAGGAACAAACTTGAAGACCCTTCATGTTCATAGTTTGGAAGAATTATTATTGTAAAAATGACTATATTGCCAAAACCAGCCTACATACTCAATGCAGCATCCATCAGAATTTCAATGCCTATTTTTAGTTTGTTGAGGAACCTCCATACTGATTTCCATAGTAGCTGAACTAATTAACATTTCAACTAGCAGGATATAAGGATTCTTTTTTGTCTACATCCTGACCAACATTTTCTGTTTTCTTAATGACTGCTTTTCTGACTTGGGTGAGACAGGACTTCAGTGTAGTTTTAATGTGCATGTCTCTCATGGTTAATGAGGTTGAACATTTTCTATATGGTTACTGGCCATTTATAGTTCATCTTATACAATAGAGAATTTTTAAGCTGTGGCGAAACATAAAGTCATGTTCTTTATAGAAAAATGGATACAGCTGGAGATAGACATATTAAACAAATGAAGTCACTCTCAGAAAGACAAATATTGCATGTTTTCAATCATCTGTAGGTCCTGGATTCTATATACATACATAAACTCATATGTGCATGGATGACATGAAAGTAGATGTAAAACTGTCTAGGAGAACAGTGGGTACCAATGGAAGGAGGAAGGAGAAAGGAAGGGGAGGGCATTGGGGAATGAGAATATACTTGAAATACATTACATAATTGCCTGAAAATGGGTTTGTGCCGCCCAGTTTAATAAAATAAAATATTTCAATTTCAATGCTATTCTTCACCAAAATAAAAAGAAAACTTAATATTCATGTAGAAGTACAAAAGATCCTCTATAATCAAAGCAATCCTAGAGAAAAAACAACAATGCTGGTTGTATCACCATACCTCAACTCAAGTTATGCTACAGAGTCATAGCAACAAAAATAGCATGGTATTGGCACAAAAACACATCCATTGATGGGACAGAGTAGAGGACCCATTTATAAACCCACACAACTACAGCCATATGATTTATTTCCAAAGATGCCAAACATACACAGTGAAGAAAAGACAGCCTCTTCAACAACTGGTACTAGGAAAACTGGATAGTCATATATGGAAAAATGAAACTAGATCTCTATCTGTTGCCCTGTACACCAGTTCTGGAGCTAGTGACATGGCTCAGGGAGTAAAGGTACTTGCTGTCAAGCCTAGTGACCCAAGTCCAATACCTGGGGACAGGACCCAGGATTTACATGGTAAAAGAAGAGAATCGTCTCCCATCAATTGCCCTCTGGCATCTCCATATGTGCCATGGTACACACACACACACACACACACACACACACACACACACACACAAACCACCACAAATACATGGGGTGGGGGTAAATAAATGTTAAAGTTAAGTAAACTCTAAATGTGTCAAAAGTGTTAATACAATTCATGAAACTTGTATATGATAAAGGGAAAAGAACTTAAGATATAGGCATGGGCAAGGCCTTCCAAATAAAACTACATGCATTTAATAAATAATACTAACATTCAACAAGTGAGACCTCATGAAATTACAAAAAGGCTTTCTCACAAAAAAGGTACAGCTAATAAAGTGAAGAGACAACCTTTAGAATAGTAGACAATTCTTTGCTAGCTATACACCTGACCTAGTATTAATATCTAGAATATACAATGAACTAAAAAAAATCAAACAACCTAATAAACAAGTGGGTAATTGTTGTGGAATATTATTTTAACTAGGTAACGACATATTACATTGTTTATGCTGTGGAATATTACTTTAACTGTATAAAGGTGTGCTACTTTTGTTGATGCTGCATTTAACAATGTAAGGATGTGTGTTTAACTATGTAAAGATGTGTTGCATCCGTTTCACCTTGCCTGCCTAAGGTACCTGATTGATCTAATAAAGAACTGAATGGCAAATAGCTAGGCAAGAGAAAAGATAGGCAGTGCTTGAAGGCAGAGAGAATAAATAGGGGGAGAAACCTAGGCTCAAAAAGAGAAGAGAAGAAAGAGAAAAGAAGGAGGGGCACACCTGGGGAAGAAGCCAGCCAGCCGCCAGCCAGCAGACAGCAGAGGCCAGCCAGCCGCCAGCCAGCAGACAGCAGAGGCCAGCCAGCCGCCAGCCAGCAGACAGCAGAGGCAGTGAAGGTAAGATATACAGAAGGAAAGAAAAGTAAAAAGCCCTGAGGCAATGGGTAGATAGAGCAAAAACAGGTTAATTTAAGTTAAAAGAATTCGCCAGAAAAGAGCTAAGCTAAGGCCGAACTTACACAATGTCTCCGTGTCATGATTTGGGAGCTAGTTGATGGCCCCAAAGAAAAAAGCACAGTATAGATAATAAAATGAATAGCTCTCAGCAGATGAAGTACAAATAGTCAATAAACATGAAAACACGTTCAATCTCACTAGCCATCAGAAAAAAAAAAAAAAACGCAAGTCAAAACTACACTGAGATTCCACCCCACCCAAGTTGGGAAGACAGTCTTTAAAAACAAATACCACCAGATTTTGGGCAGAATCTGGACTAAAGGAAATTCTTACATGCTGCTGGGTGCCACATAAATTAGTCCAGCCACTATGGAAAGCAATAGGGAGATTTCTTGAAAAGAAAACTAAACTAAAACTAGACTACCATTTGACCCAGCTGTACCAGTCCTAAGTCTTTTCCTCGAGGCTACACATCAATGTATCACTGAGATATTTTACACCAACGTTTATTTCACCACTGTCCACAAGAGACAGTTATGGAACCAACATAGATGTCCAACAACAGAGGAATGAATAAGGAAAATGTAGTGAATTTCTCCACCACGAAGAAGAACAAAGTTACGTCATTTGCAGAAATGGATGTAACTGGAGTTAATCATAGTAGGCAAAGTAGACCAGTCTCAGAAAGATAACTAGCATGCTTTCTCTAATTTGTGGTTCCTAGATTGTATATAGATACATAAAACCATTCATGATTGCATGATATGTATGAAAGCAGAAGCAAAACTATGTTGGAGAACTAAGGGCATTAAGGGGTTGAGGGATGAGTGGGATAGGAAGGGGAACTTGTTCATTATACATTGTGTTTATTTAATACCGTACCACTCACAGTCAACATATACAATTAAAAAATGTTTAAATAATGTGTCACTAAGAGTCAAAGTAGGGCCAGTTGACCTCTGTGTCTTGGTGTTTCATGGTCTTGCTGAAAATTTGTGAGGTCTGGTACAATACACTTGGTAAACAATTTTAGAAGCTGGCCTCTTATACAATGAGCTGTCTCAGGTATTGGAAGTGGGACATGTGATCAAGCCGGTCCTTAGGGAATATGGCTAGAATCATTGTTTTCTGCGTGACTGGAACTATTCCTCTGAGTCTTTTGTCCAGTCAAAAAGGATCCGAGGATTCGGATAAGCCTACACTCTACAGCCCCTCTCATTGCCATGCCTTCCTTGCCAGGATGGGCCAGAGCCTCCATCACAAGCCCAAGTCAAGCGGAAGGAAGTCCTGGAGTTGCATTGTGGGATGTTTGGTCACCTTTGTCACCAAAGGGGGAAAGTAATCTAGATACTCTCAGTGGGTTCCTCCCCCAGAGAACTAAGAGCTCAGGCTCTGAGGTCAGACTGAATGCATTTGAACTTGACCTCGGCCACTTACTAGCTGATAATCTTGGACAAATCAATTAATTTTTCTGACTTTTCTTGTGCCAAATGGTCAACCCTGAAAACATACCTACAAGTAACATTACAGGGGCTCAATAAGTTGTATTTACATATATATACATATATATACATATATATATATATATACATACACACACATTCGAAACAATAATTAGTGAAAAAGAGGCCATGAATTTGAAGAAGAGTGAGGAGAATCTATAGAGGGTTTGTGGGAAGGGAGGAGAGGGAAGGAATGTTGTAATTAAATTATAATCTCAATAAAGGAAGAAAGAAAGAAAGAAAGAAAGAAAGAAAGAAAGAAAGAAAGAAAGAAAGAAAGAAAGAAAGAAGCAGCAAAAATGTTTAATAAGAACCTTTGATGGTGGCTATGATACTTAAGTGAGATTCCACATGTATATATGCATATATATAAAGTACTTAGCATAATGTCTGCTACACAGTAAGTGTTCAACAAATACTAACCATTACATTACCATCATCATCATCACCATTATCATCCATCATCATCTTGTTCAACAGCATTATCATCCAGAGTTCTGTGCAAAGCCTATTACAACTCCTCCAGAGGCCCTGACCTAGGCTGACTTGAGATAAATTGCTGACTTTGGTAGTCACTCATTTCCTGTCTTCCCTGCTGTAGGGCAGTGACTTTCACTTTAATCTACCATTGTCAGCACTTAATGTGAGCCTCTCAGGCAGCTGGACAACCCACTCTGCCAGTAGTTGAAGTGCTGGCCAAATCTGTGGCTTCTAGAGAGATATTCTTGGAGCATGAGCTCAGGCAGCTTCCTCTTCCCATGACTGGGAGGGAGAAAGTCATCTTTCTCATTTCTAGAGTCTGAATCTGTATGAAAAAGGAAAGTCTGCACCAGAGCCCAAGGAGTTTGTGATAGTATTGACCAAAATCTCTTGAGGAAATGGGGGGGTATTTTACTCATCTTTCAAACACAGTAAGCTAGAACACCCCAGGGACAGTCGACACCCACACATCACAAATGCACAAGACTAGACCCACAATGTTCCCTTTCTACCTGAGAAACTCAGAGCATTCTGGATTTTGGGGGAGCTGAGAGCATTGGCAGACATACATCCTCCTCTGTGACCCTGAAAGAGGTAGATTAACAGAGTATCTGCCAGCATCTCATTCTGTCTGACCAAGTTCCTGCTATCAACTACCCCCATCTGCACCTTAATATCAAACCAAATAGTTAGGTCTAGCCTCTGACACCCTGAATGAGTTGTAAGCCTGTGCCCTAAGCACTTACACCTTGCAGTATGCACAGCTTCCCATCCTCTCATTGCTCTTGGCATCAATCACATGACGTGTTTGACATCCTCTTCCCACACCCCCACATGTCATCTTACAACTGAATTCTGTCCCCCAACACCATCTTACATTCTACCTCACTCTTCCAGCCTGTTCTTGACTTTTCCTCCTTGGCTACAGCTAGGGATATCTATGTGCTCTTGACTGGTCTAGCACCCTAGCTTAGGCCGTCAGAAGCCTTGATCTCAGTGGGTTTGTAGCAGCCTAACTAACAGGGAGGACCCTGGATCATCAGGTTAACTATTTGTGTTGGCCATCCTGGCAGTGCTATTGGTGTTGGGACATCATGGTCAGTACTCTGCGTGTACCTCAGAGCTAGGAAGTGGAGATACACTCAGGCAACAAATATTTGTCCACCTCAGCCCCAGTGGTTTGGATGACCTACAAAGCAACCATCCCTGTCCATCCCAGGGTGGAGTCTCCCAGGACCATCATCTTTCCTGAAAGCATCTAGATGATGCTGACAAAGGAACAGAAGCTCTCTTAGAACTTTGTAATTACAAGGTTTCCTGGGTTTGTGGACTAACTACTGTTACCTTTGTATCTACATTATCCCAGCCTGTTTCTATCTCTAGTGTTACTCATGGACTACCCACCACCATCTGTCTGTTGAACCACTGCAGGAGCCCTGCCAATCTCTTCATTGCCACCCATGAGTACCTATAATCTGTTCTTTGTAAGTTGCCAGAGCAATTTTTTAAATACACATCACACCACACCACTCTAATATATAAATCCCTTCAACACATTGTGGTAATATTTTAAAACACAGACTCATTTCTGGGGATGTATAATAAAGTATTTATAGATTAAAGGATATGCTGAGCTATGCTTAATACTTAAATGTGCATGAGGAGAGTAGAGGGTATATGTGAAATGAGATTATATGTTAATTAATGAAGTTTCATGATGGATGAATAAATGTTCATTATATGATTCTCTCTAATTTTCTATATGATTGGAAGTTAAGGGCAGGAATGGAGCTTAGTGGTAGAGCATTTGCTTAGAAATAAATATATGGAGAGAGAGAGGGAGAGGCACACAGACAGAGAGAGAAAGAGAGAGGAAACGGACAGAGAGAGACACACAGAGTGGAGGACAAAGGGAGGGAGAGAGGGGTGATTATAACATGCCTGTAATCCCAGCATTCAAGATATTGATGCAGGAGCATTGAGAGTTCAATGCCAGCATTATACCCTACCTCAAAAAAAAAAGAAAAGAAAAAAGTAAGAAGCAAAATTAGCTTGATTAAAAGCATAATAAAACAACAAAATCCAACAGCCATAGCAAAAACACACAAAAGAAAAAAAAAGATATCTTAATCAGAACAAAATCAGCTCACAACCATGGCTTAGGAGACACTGCTTATTGTTGCCACTAACTACCATCTCTCTGATGTTTTCTCCCACCACACTGATCTTCTTGCTTTTCTTTAAACACGTCAAAATCTACCTCCTAGCCTGTTACTTCTGTCTAAAATGCCTGTTGCCATATGCATGTTTCTCTTTTCATATCAACATCTTATACTCAAGTACCTCTGCAGAGAGGCTATCTCTGACTCTTCTTACTATGTACAGATATGCAGACATACCATCTATGGCCCTTAGAGATACACATATCACTAGCCTTACCTGATCAGCCTAAAGTGGCCTTATCCACTTACCTTTGTCACTGTAGTTCATTCTTCTATATTTTCTTCTGAACTTAGCACTGTTAGAAATTTTTATTTTTATTTGTTGTTGTTTTGTTTATTATCTGCCTTTCTTGCTAGAATATAAGCTCCCTGAGGGAAGAGACTAGAAACAAATGCAATGTATATAATAGATGCTTGGTGGGTGTTGGTTAAATGAAGGAACAAATAGCCTTCAGGGTAAGGATTGGTAGTTTGTTTTGTGTATTTTGAGAAGATTGGTGTTCACTTGTACAACAGCCAAGGTAGAGGAAGTGAATGCCTCCAATGCTAGGCAGTGTGTAGTCTTGCCCTGGGTACCTCACCCACACATTGTACTTACTTTCTATTCAGAATGATGGCAATGAGATGTAGAACACTGCCTGGCACGTACCACTCAGTAAAGATTAGCTGTCGTTATCTGAATTAGAAAATACCTAAATCTTGAGTTTGTTTCTTCATACCATGTTTCTTTTTTTATTATTAAGAGATTTTCTATTCATTTTACATACCAACCACAGATTCCCCTGTCCTCCCTCCTCCTGCCCCCAGTCTTCTCCCCCAACCCACTCCCCATCCCCACCTCCTCCAAGGTAAGGTCTCCCATGGGGAGTCAGCAGAGCCTGGTACATTCAGCTGAGGCAGGTCCAAGCCCCTCCTTCCTGCACCAAGGCTGTGCAGTGTCTCACCATAGGCACTGGGCTCCAAAAAGCCATGGGATGGGTCCCGATCCCACTACCTGGGGGTCCCCTAAACACTTTAAGCTAAACAACTGTCTTGCCTATCCAGAGGGCCTGTTCCAGTACCATGGGGGCTCCTGGTCCACAGTTCATGTGTTTCCACTAGTTTGGCTAGTTGTCTCTGTACTTTTTCCCATCATGGTCTCAATGTCCCTTGCTCATAGAATCTCGCCTCTCTCTCATCGATTGGACTCCTGGAGCTCGGCCTGGCACCCTGCCGTGGATCTCTGCATCTGCTTCCATCAGTCACTGAATGAGGGATCAATGATGACAGTTAGGGTATTCATTTATTCCAGAAATCCTTAAAAACAGTTGATTTTGCAGCAGGTCAGAGTCAGTTTTTTACATTAAGGTAGTCATAATAGTCATAAAGGCACCAAGTGACCAGGGTCACACTGACAGGCATGATTTTAAACCAGACGCTTTGCCTGTCCAGTCCTCCAATCCCTGCTTTTTGGATGCCTATATTTAACAACAGCTAAGCAAAGAAAATCCCTTTTTCATTCTAGAATAAACAAATTCAAGATAAATGGGAAACATATATGTATTAGTAACAAAACTTGGTATGAACAGACCAAATCCACTTAATGAATCACAGAGGTTTTAGTGTGAGTACAGAAGAAAATTAATATTTAAAATAAAATG
The DNA here is from genome assembly GCA_902168425.1 of Peromyscus attwateri. Classification (NCBI taxonomy): domain Eukaryota; kingdom Metazoa; phylum Chordata; class Mammalia; order Rodentia; family Cricetidae; genus Peromyscus; species Peromyscus attwateri. The sequence goes on along the minus strand of CABHPP010111422.1, from coordinate 416 downwards.
ACATGGGAAGATTGAGAATTCAAATGGACAGAAAGTGATATGCAGACAATACTAACAAAAAGAAAGTAGGCATTGTTATTAGCCAATGAAATAGCATTAAGAGGACAAAGAAGGAAATTCCATATTAATTAAAGGAACAGTTAGTTCTTCAGTGAGATATAAAGCAAGGAGAAAATTATATGCATCTAAGGAGCTTGCTTCAAATATATGAAACAATAATTATAAAAAGAAAATTTCAATTCCCAATGCAAAGTGAAAGATTTTAACATGCATTCCAGAAATTGAAAGACTACTAGATCAAGGGCTGGAGAGATGGCTCAGAGGTTAAGAGCACTGACTGTTTTTCCAGAGGACCCAGGTTCAATTCCCAGCACCCACATGGCAGCTCACAACTGTCTGTAACTCTAGTTCCAGAG
>CABHPP010111421.1:0-44761 GCA_902168425.1 Peromyscus attwateri | reverse complement strand
GGCGGCTCCAGCGAGCGCGCTCCCGGCGCGTGCTCCGCTGGCTTTCCCTGGTGGCTCAGAGAAAGCGGTGTGTCCTGAGAGCGGTCCACACCTGGAACCGCGGACCTTCCGACGCAGTGGGAGTGATTTTCGAGGAGGGGTACTGACCACTAGCTGGAAGAAAAGTGGGAGAGGAAGGGTAGTGTCTCCTGGGAGGTGAATCCTGACCTAGGCATCCCACTCCCAGCTACCTCTGAGCATAATACTTACAAAACAAAACAAAAAAAAAACCAAAACAACAACAACAACAACAACAAAAAAAACCCACACACTCCTCCCCAGCATTAAAACCACTCAGAATCCTGTTGTCTGTCTACCGTAATGTTACTTCCGTGACATCAGGAATCCCTGTGCACTAGCATAACCCAGCATAGTACTGTACGTCTTGGCAGGTAGTAGGCACCTAATATGTATTTGCTGAAGGAGTGACCTTTGCCATATACTAAAATACATAGGCACACTGTTTAAATAGGTCCCGAGTTGAAAAGACTGTGTAGTACATGTGTCCCCAAGTTTCCTAAAGCATAGTATGTATTAGTTGCGTGGTAATATACTTTTCATAAAGCTGGAAGTGAGAATGCAAACTCCCTAGGGTGTGTGTTCCTATGCCTGTGTGATCAGGGAAACGTCACAGTGTACAAAGTGTGAGCATTGGAGGTGGGGGCAGGGCAAGGGGCCTGTTTACAGGAAGGCCCCTTGTCAGCCTTAGCTTTCATTTTGGCTGGGGAACCACAGGACACCTATTACCATTTTAAAAATAAACACGTAAATAAATGCAACAGAACCATGCACAGACCTGTGGGGACATGTGAACTTGAGAAATAATTAATCCAGTTCAATGCATTGAAGTCCTAAAAGAAGCAGGCAGGGGAGCAAGCAGATAAACCCAAAGGGCCCAAGACCTGCTGGCAGCAGCTGGATGGATATTAGATCTCATCTGTAGTTAACCAAGTACAAATCTCTTTAGGGTTCCGTCTCAACCCTGTGTGATTAAACTCACAGTTGTATCCTGAAAACTAAGTATGTTCTTGGGTAAAATACCACCCATGTCTGGTTTCTGAGCTACTGTAATATAACATCCATGTCTGGTTTCCTTTTTCTTTTTTTTTTGGAAGGGGTCAAACCCTAGTGGCAGGAGTCTGACTGGGGCACCAGGAACAGCTTCTGACCTCCCTGTTCTTTGGAGCAAAGGCACTGAGCCCCCTTTCCCTCTATTGACAAGATGAGCTGGTTGTTCCTTTTGTCAACTTGATAAAACCCTACATACGTATTTGGGAAGAGAGAGTCTCAATGGAGGTATTGCCTCCACCAGCTTATCCTTGGGCAAGCCTGTGGGGCATCTCCTCCATGTCCTCTGCATCAGCTCCTGCCTCCAGGCTCCTTTCCTGAATAAGTTCCTGCCTTGATTCCCTCAGTGACTAACTGGGACATGTAAGCTAAAGAAACCTTTCTTTCCCAGGTCGCTTTGGCCTTGGTGTTTCCCACAGTGGTAGAAATAAAACCAGAGCAGGAAGCCAATGTCTGCCCTGTCTATGTCTGCTGGTGACCGAATGCAAGGGAAGTGTTGAAAATTTTTAATGACTGTGCACATGAATATGCAAACAGACGTTTTCTAGTTCAGATACAAAAGAGTGCTGATTTTCTGAAATCGCAACCACTACACAGTCTCAAAAGGAGTTATGTGATCTGAAAAGCTTGGAGAAACTCTTGTGTTTTGAATGGAAAGCTCTGGAAATCTGTGAAGTAATGCCGGCACCGATGGATGTTTGATCTGTGATGATTGCAGGTTCTAATAGTGAATACAAGGAACCAGTGACTGTGAAAGCCTTGGAACCAGCCAGCACGGGCAGCAACGAGAAGTCAAGATAGAGCTGCTCTCGTCTTCCGTGTAAACCCAGGCAGCTCATTCACAAATGCCAGGAATGAAAGCCCTTTCTGTGAAGGCGTTCCTCTCTCAGGCAGCAGTTGGAAGATGGACTGAGACATGTTCGCAGTTTTTGAAGAGCCTATTTGAGCAAAGCAGCTCTTTGTGGGCTGGACAGTGAGGCTCTGTTGGAAGATGCCAAAGGGAAGCTTGTACAGGGTGGTTGTGAACACATTTTAAGAATTAAATAGTGGTCGTATTTGGATTTTTTTTCCTGAAGGAAGTCTGCAACTGGAGCCTGCTTGGCTAAATCTAGTTGTCTAAGAGTCAGTTTTAGGTGCCTGGAAGTGATGAGTGTGATTGCTCATGAGGGGATCCAGGATACTTGTGCTGCTCCAGTCTCACAGTGATTGACCGTTCGTACCCTCCTTTGTTTGTATTTATTGAGAGCATGGTATGTGACTTCACTAAGTTCAGCTTCCTGGCAGGAGGACATTTTTACCATGGCAGACAAGTCAGCCTAGACCCTTTTTTGTAGAACTAAGGAAAGAACAGCACTGAAATGCCAGCTCTCCTTCTACTTATGACTTTGCACAGAAGGTCTTTCCTTCGGTTTTAACTTTAATCCTCTCTTTCCATACCAATATGTCCTTCCAGACCTATCCACAAACACAAGCTCTCCAGTTATCTGTTAAAGAGCCAGTATCTTGAGAGAACACTGATTCACAGAATCAGCTAGCAATTTATGTACCTCATAAACAAATGTTCGTCCAAATCTAGCATTTTAGCTAAAATGCAAATAACCCCCCCAAACAAAACAGCAACAACAACAAACAAACTGACTTGTAATATATTTGCAGAAATCCTTTTTGCAAATTAGGTTGTTTTAAAGGGACCTTGTGAGGTATAACTGTGCATAACTTTTTAGTTCTATGATTGGAGCAATAGAAATGCTATGTGTATAATCATTGCTCCCTTCCCAAGGAATCATGGTTAAACTGACTCCTGTCAAACTAAACAGACAGTAGGCTAGAAAAAGGTGTGAGCATTTAGAACAAAGGCAAGTGGTCACAGCTCTGTATCCGTTTGATGCCAGGAATATTTGAATAAAATGGACACTTTTGCCAAACATTTGCCTTATTTTTATCTTTTATAGGGTTTCTTATTTTTAAGTTGATGATACACTCATGCAAAACAACTTTGAAGATAAATATGTGGTCTTTCCAAACTCCAACAACTACATATTGTAAAAATGGCTGTGGTGGTGGCACACACCTTTAATCCCAGCATTCAGGAGTCAGAGCCAGGTGGATCTCTGTGAGTTCGAGGCCAGCCTGGTCTCCAAAGCGAGTTCCAGGAAAGGCACAAAGCTACACAGAGAAACCCTGTCTCGAAAAACCAAAATAAATAAATAAATAAATGAATGAATAAATACAAATGGCTGCACTCACAGTGTGGAAGGAGTCTTTTGGCCATCCCTACACATGGACATAGGACTTGGTGACAGTAATACCACTTCAGCCTGACTTAAAGATGTTTGGGCTGCATGACAAAAATCCATTAAAGCATGCCCTGTTTCTGAGGACTGTAGCCCAAATCTTTCTTTTTACATTGTTTACAGCTGAGAGTGGACATGATTGAATACCATATCTAAGCCCCAGAAAATATTTCTCATTTTGTTATTAAATCCCAGGGCCCTTGTTATTCCAAGTTCAGTCTGTGTGCTGGAAGCTTGTTAGAAATGTCCACTCTAAGCCCAGGTCCCAGTACACTGAGCTGAAATCTGTCATTCACCAAAGTCCTCTGGTTTGCCTTATATGTACCATAAAATTTGAGAGGCATGACTGCCTAGAGTTATTCATTTGTGTAAAAGTGTGCAAAGGCAGGTTTTGTCCTGGGCTGTGATGGCCCAGGGACATCAGTATCAAGAGTGAAGTCCAATCTGTGTCCCTCTCCACCTAAAACACTCCGGCTGTGTTTTGAGTGACCTGTGGGTTTGCCATGCAATCCAAGCCCATGGCCTTTTGGGCAGATGGACAACTGTCACCTCGACTCAAACCACCAGAAGGTTCCAGGGTTGGAAGGCAGCAGAATCTACTCAGCATTGATCAAATGAACTTTGCTTATCAGTGAGTTCTACTGTATATTATTAAGTGGGTATTGAAAATTCAGAACATTAAATCTTTGGAAAAGCTGTTCTTGTGGACTAAAGGGGAAAACCGGGGATAATAGCCCTTTGGTGGTTCAGTCTCTCTTTATAATCTATGCTGTTCCAACCCTGCTGTGGAAAGATGGTCGGAGAGAACAAAAGTCAAAAGAGCTGTAGACCCAATTACAAGGACTAATTGGTTTGGATTGTGTTGAGGGAGGAACATTCTGTTAAAGTTTGCCCATGTGCCCTCTTTTGTCTCTGACACAATGGCAGGATTAGCGGCTGTTCTGGGCTTTGGATCTGGGAGGAACTGGAGAAGCACACAGCCAAGGAGGCTTCCTGGGAGCTAGATGAAGGAAAGGTCAGCGACCAGGGATGCTTGGCCTTGGAGATGGTGGCAATATCTTTTCAATGAACAAACAAACAGAGCTCCTGTTAGGCCAATTTAAGAAATTCTGTAAAATAAATCAGTGTTTCTTCATTACAATGCTAGTGTTCCCTCAGGTATCTATATTGCACTAAAAATTAAGCATACTTTTTGGGGTCTTAGTTTCAGGAGGAAATTTACAAAGAAAGTTCGCTTGACCCTTTCTACTCTGTTGCTGTCTTAGCATGCACGTAGCCTCTAACTTCTCAGTGGCTTCAAAGCTACCTTGACCAGGCTGGGCTTCTGCTTGAAATCAGATTAGTTTCCTGGAGGCAGGTCCTTCCTACTTGACTCAAGCAGTGGCATCTATCAAGTTCAACCCCATCCACTTAGTTTAATAGCCTTCGAGTGTCTTACAAGCAGAGCCATTGGCTTCCTATTCACAGTCAAGGATTCACTTGCTGTTCAGAACCACAGAGCCCCTCTCCTCAGGCTCTCACTTGAGAAACCACTGCTTTTGTACTCTGGCCAACTAGTGTGATGGGAAAGAGAAGATTCTTGCCATGTAAGCCCCGGGACCCTTTGGTTTCTGCTCCCGCAGTCCTGGGGTTGCTGGCTCACAAATGGTCATGCCTATCTTTTTATGTGGGAGCTGGTATCCAAACTCTTGAGCAATAAGCACTCTTACCTACTCACCATCTCCTCAGCACAAAAAAGGCTTGCTTGATCCTCCAAATAAATATTTCTACTTTGACCTGCACAGCTTGGTCCTGGAAACCTGACTTGGAGAAGAGGGAATGAAGAAAGGACAGACACACAGACACACATACAGAAAAGCTGGGATCAGATGGGCTGTGTTTACACTGAAGGAGCCAGACCTAGTATAAAGAATTTAGAACCTGAGCATGTCTATTAAGCACAGCACCGGAGGGAGGAGGGATGAGCTAGTCTCTGTAGGGAGCAGCCTTAGATTTCAGTCATTTAGGAGGAGGAAGCTAGTTTTTGCACACATTGCCAACATTTGCACTGGAACCAGAGAAAAACTTTGCCAATTCCCCGAGCCTGACTCAAGCAAGGCTTTGTCAGTTCCCATGGGTCTCAGTCACTGGGGTTCCTGTCAATAATACACATTTACTCAGGGCCTCCTCTGCTCCCCACACACCTCCCCTCTTCTGTGAACTGCTTTGTGAGATGAATTCTTAGACATTTATGATCTCAGCACTGGGAAGGTAGAGACAGGCAGAAATCTGGGGTTTGCTGGCCAGGCAGCCTAGCTAACTTGGTGACTTCCAGGCCCATGAGAGAGATCCTGTCTCAGATTAACAGTGGATGATGCCTGAGGAACGATACCTACAGCCTCCCCCTGTACAAGCACATTACACACACAAATATTAGATACAATTCTCTAAGTGTTTTTCTTTGGATCAACTATTTTTTACTTCTGGTTAAGCAGAGGCAGATGAACATGAGAGACTAGTTTTAACTATTTCATTTTCTTACACAACTCACTCCTTTGCAGAAAATCTGAGCAACCACCATGGTTACTTAGGTAGTAGTTGGAATGGCATGAAAATATTGATGACATGATAATTAAAAAATAACTTAATGTGAAGACACAATTCAATGGCAGTTGTTTTAAACAAAACATTCATGAAAGGACTAGAAGAATGACTCTGCAGTTAAGAGCATTGGTTGCTCTTCTGGAGGACCCAGGTTCCATTCTAAGCACCCACACAGCAGCTTACCACCATCTCCAGGTCCAGGGGCCTCTTATGATCTCTATGGACACCAGGCATGCATGTAGTTCACAGACATACATGCCAACAAAACACCCACACACATAAAAAACAAAAAGAAACAAATTGCAAAGGAGTGAGCCATTATACCTCACCATTTTAAAATATTAAAAAGTCAATTCTGGAATTGCTCGGCAGCTTGCTGTGCTTGACTGGCCCAGGCTGACTGTCACCTTCAAGCCTTATGCTTCCTCTGCCTTCCTCTTGTGGCTCTACAGTCTTGGGCTAGGGCATCTGCGCCTTTGCTTCTGGCCTTGCTCTGTTAGCTGCACGTGAGGTTGTTTGCGGGTGATCTGGTTTGTTGGTAATCACATGATGATTTTCGGTATTACCAGTGCCGCCTCGAAGAATTTATAACGAATAAGAATTTGTAATTTACAGGTCTTCCTCCTCAGCAAAGCTGTGAGAGCCCAGCAAATAGACACTTTCCTCAGATACCAGTTTTCTCTAAATGTTTGTTGAAGCATAAGCCTCTTCGGTGAGTGTCTTCAGCTGTCTAAAGAGCATCAAGTGGACTTTCAGAGAGTAAATATGTAAGAAATGATGTTAATTGAGATAATGTTGTGTTCATCCATTTTGCAAAATAAAGAACTCAGTATTCAGATCAATGAAACCTTTTAGTCCACTTAATAAAAAATTATTTTCAGGTATCTGCAATGTCGGCTCCATCAACTGACACTGAGAAGAGCAGAGCTGATGGAGACACAGAGAATCACCCATCATACACTTCAATCATGAATGGAGGATCTGAGGTCCAGCTGAGGCAAGAGACTGATGGGATCACGGCATCTGTTCAGCTCATAAGACCTGCAATGCCAAGTGTTTAGAGAGGAAGTGAGGACCACCTGGCCAGCTGCTTAGACGTCCCTGCATAGCAAGGCAGGTCTGGAATTTCTGAAGATGTGCTCTCCCACACAATGCAAAAAAAGAAAAACTTTATGGTTTTTATAAATTGGTAGGTGGGAGGTAGATGTCTGATAGTCTCTGCTATAAATAGATCAGCCTCATTTCACGCCATCCAATACTGCTAAGGGATTTAGTTCAGTTGAGCAAATGGTGATATAGCTCAAGCTTGGTAAGCCCTCAAACTTTACAAAGGAAAGGGAACTCATGATGTAATGACAATGGGTAATGATAGTTAATATGCAAATGCCTTTTATAAATAAAAGTTTTTAAAAGCAACTAACAGGGACACGATAAATATATGATCAGGAAATTCATAAAAGTTAGAAGTATAAAAAAACAATACATAGAAATAAACAATAAATAATTTATGAAAATTGGGCTGGAGATGTAGTTCAGTTGGTAGTGTGCCTGCCCAGCATGCATGAAATACTTCATAAACTGGGCGTGGTGGTGCACACCCATAATCCCAACTCTTGGGAGATGAAGGCAGCAAGGTTGGGAATTTAAGGTCATCTTTTGCTACACAGTGAGTGAGACCCAGCCTGGTATACATGAGACTGTCTCAGAGAGGAGGGGGCAGGCAAAATAGTAATGAAAGAAATAAAATGTTTACCTAGAGTGTCACCAAATTGGATAAATTTTATTAACTATTTTAAGATAATGCTCATTTTTGGAAAGGGTTTGAGATGAATCTCTTATTCTGGCATTGCAGGGACTATATTCTTATCAGTCTATCTTTCCAAGAGATTGGCAAAATAAATGAAATGTTTTGACATGTTTAAAGTCAGTGACTTTCCATTCCTACTCTCAAAATTTCAAAAAAGTTTACTTTTATTTATGTGTATGTGTGTTCATATGTGTGTACAGGAGCCCATGAAGGCCAGATGGAGGAGCTAAATGCCCTGGAGCCAGACTTACAGGCAATGGTGAACAGACCAGTGTAGGTGCTGGGGATTAAACCTGGGTCTTCTGTGGAAGCTTTCACACTCTGAATTGCTGAGCCATCTCTGCAGGCCCTCAAAACTTCTAAAATAATCGCAAATTTTCAGTAAGACTTATATAATACAAAACATTTAATAATGAACTTCTATAAGCAACTTAAGTTTGTTTATAGAACAGTGATAGAAAATGGTAATTTATTAATTTGCTTATAATGGGACACTTCCTCTTTTAAAATAGAAATTTGTATCAGTAAATAGGAATGAGAAAAGTGATTTCTGTTAAGAATGTATGTCGGTTGTAGTTTGCTTGTCTAACATACACAAGGCCCTGAGTTTAATTCCCAGTACTAACACCTAAGAAGTAATTTCTCTTGTAATGTGTCCAGGATTGCATGTATATATGGGTGTATTAATGTGTATATGTACATAACAGTGTATATGTGTATGTATATATGAGAGTATGTGTGTGTATATGTGTGTATGTATATATGGGTATGTGTGTACATGTATCTCTCTCTCTCCATTATATACATATATATATATATACATATATATGTATGTACATGTGTGACGTGTAATCTTTTGCTCTCTGTCCATCTCAACATGAATATTCATTGTCATCACTTACAACATGGAGACATTCACTCACTATCACAATTCATTATCAAAATTAAAAATGAAAAACTCACATGGAAGTTGCAAACAAGTGCTAGCAAAATTTTTGACTTCCAGTGAGAGGCTGGGTAGATCCTGGTAGGCTTACTGCACTTGCTCCAACAGGAGCGGGCATCTGGGCAGGTCTTGGGCGTCTGCTGTCATTTCCCCACCCCTTCCTGGGTGTCTACACATTCAGGGTTGTGGGAGGTCCCTACAGAACCCCTAGTCACCCACCTGTTCAGGGCCCATTCACATTTATTTTGTTAGTTCCCTGGTTTATATTTGCATTATGGTACCTATTTTCTCTAGTGTAGGCAGAAAATGTGTTTTGCGTTTGTTTATGTGCAGTCTCCATTTGTACAGCATACAAGCACGCATACTAATGAGGTCATTAAGAGTTTAATAATTAAGTAATTGATATTTTTCAAGCTTTGTGTCACACCAAAATTCTTAGTGCTTGTTATAAAGTGGTTGAAGAGTATTTTAATGGTATTTGACAAAATTGTTTGGAGGGTTTTGATGGGCTTGGAATATATATATATATATATATATATATATATATATATATATATATTCTTGTTAACTGAAAATTTGCTATTTTCAGAAGTATATTATATTCAGGTACTAAAGATAATGAGGGGCTGGTGTGTGTGTGTGTGTGTGTGTGTGTATGAGGGGTGGGAAATTCAATATTCCTGGAATGCTATAAATTCTGTCTCTTTGACATTGTGAGTTTATATCAACCATTACATTGTGTCGCCAAATTTTGTGAAATGACGTTTGTCATTGAGTTTTATCAGTGAAATAAAAAAAGGGAGAGATTGATAGGAGCCTTAGAACTTAATTTCAGTGACTTTTGTGGGTTAGAGAGGGAAGTCGACGTATTTGTATAATAGGTATGGGAAGAATATTTTACAGAAAATTTTACTGCGGTTAAACCATGGAGTGTGTGACGTGGGTCCTGAGAAAAGGAAGCGCGTGCAAGCACTGGCCATACTCCCTCCCCTGTGCAAGTCAAGCACTCATGTCACTTTGCATCTTGATGGTGTGGTGAGGCAACAGCAGGGACTCAGGGACCCCACAGGGGTGGCCTTCCTAGCTGGCCTGCACAGCAGGGTGCAGGGCGGCTTTTCCTTTTTCCTTCCAGGCTGCTGCTTCTTCTCCCTCCTCCTCCCCTCCTCCTCCCTCCTCCTCCCCTTCCCTCCTCCCCTCCCCTCCTCCCCCTTCCCTTCCTCCTCCTTACTCTTCCTCCTCCTCCTCCTCCTCCTTCTGCCTTTTCTCCCCGCCCCCGCCCCCCTTCTGATTTCTCCTAACCATTCTTCAGGCTTCTATAGTAACTCACAACACTTCATCCCAGGAGAACTCACAGGTTCCAACCTAAAACTTTCCAAACTTAAAAACAGATCATGGTTGGCTGTGGTGATATTGTGTCCCCCAATATATTGTGCACCCTAATAAACTTCTCTGGGGTCAGAGAACAGGACAGCCACTAGATAGACATAGAAGCCAGAAAACGGTGGCACACACACCTTTAATCCTAGTCTTCTGGAGGTAGAGATCCATCTGGATCTCTATGAGTTCAAAACCACACTGGAAACAACCAGGCATGGTGACACACACCTTAATCCCAGCACTTGAGATCTCATGTCTTGCTTGGGAAAGACACACGCCTTTAATCCCAGGAAGTGATGGCAGGAAGCAGAAAGGTATATTAAGGCGTGAGGACCAGGAACTAGAAGCTTTTTAAGCTTTTAGGCTTTTTAGCAGCAGTTCGGCTGAGATCCATTCGAGTGAGGACTCAGAGGTTTCCAGTTTGAGGAAACAAGATTAGCTGAGGAATTTGCAAGGTGAGGAAGCTGTGGCTTGTTCTGTTTCTCTGATCTTTCAGCGTTCACCCCAATACCTGGCTCTGGGTTTGTTTTTATTAATAAGACCTTTTAAGATTCGTGTTACAGTTGGTGGTGAAACCTACTGAAGGCTTGAGCTTGACGGGATGCGATTTATTGCATAGGAGGAAGAAGGCAGAACTTCAGGTTAGACGATGCTGCTCTCATGGTCATTGTCTTCTGTTCCTAGGCTAAAGTCATTCTACATAGCTCTGCTCTTTCCCATAATTTAGGAATAACTAAATACTTCTTTTTTCTTGAGTCAAGTCAAGGATGCAGTATAGTTTCTGGAAGTGGCACTTAATAAGAGCAGTATAGGTTCTGTGGTCCACGTGGCATTAGGACCTGCTCTCTGCCGAAGTCCTACTGAATTGTTTCTTTTTATACTCGGAGCAGAGAGTCTTGAACCCTAAAGCCAAAATCACCCCCATAGTGAATAAGAGAAAGAGCTGCAAAATCTTTGAGGTTATAAAATATTCCAGCATTTCAGAGCTCTTAGAGTTATTCTTTGTGCTTGACTCAAACAAAAAGAAGCAGGTTACTCTGCATTTTCTGAAAGATTTGTATCAACAGGAAATTTTCCGTAAGCATTTGAATTAGCAAGTCAGAGTTGCCCTAATATCGATTGTTGGATTGCTGGTGTGTGTGTGTGAGTGTGTGTGTGTGTGTGTGTGTGTGTGTGTGTGTGTGTGAAGCAGCTGTGGGAGGGTATTTTCATAGCAGACTCTGATGGTCATGTGTCCCTTTTCTCCTGTTCTATTTCTAATGGCCATGGATGAGAAGCCAAAATGAATAATACTGCTGTCATCATTACCAATTTAAGATGTGGGAAATGTCTCACTGATATTTTGCAGCTATTATGCATACTAGACAGATGCAGCTTTTGTAAGCCCCTGAATTGCATTAGGTCTTCATTCCCTCACCTGTAAAATGGAGATAACAATGCCTATCATTAAGAGTGTACTGCGGGGCTAGAGAGATGGCTGGCTCAGTGGTTAAGAGCTCTGGCTGCTCTTCCAGAGGATCAAGGTTCGATTCCCAGTACCCATATGGCAGCTCACACCCATCTGTAATTCCGGTTCCAGGAGATCCAAGGCCCCATAAACATGCAGGCAAAGCACTCACTCATATAAAATAGATAATAATACTTTTAAGGAGAACCTGTTACAAAGATTGCAGATAATTTCCTTTTTTATTTTATAATTTAATTTAATTTTACATATCAGCCACGGATTCCTGTCCTCCCTCCTCCCCCTCCCCCCCCACACCCCGATAATTTCTTTTTAAGCACTGAGCCCTGGTGTCATGTGCATCACAGATAATGAATAATTTATGATGACCAGGATTATAGTTATGGTGATGAGGATCCCATCAGTCTTGAATCCCCTCATTCTCCATAATGCAGATTAAATCCAGCTTTCTAGTGTTATCACACCTGTGAGACATTGTTAGTGTCATCTTGAATCCTGGAACATACATTTCAAATAGGCCATTCACTGGAGTTTCCCAATAAACCCCGCTACATTCCCTTTATCAATCCACCACCTTCCTCTACTAACCCACAAAGTCTCTTTCTTTCTCCTTATGCTCAGCTGATCACTTCACTTTTAAATTCACTGGGTTAACAGGAAACCTAAAAAGACATTTCCCCCATATATTCCTATCTCCACATCTATTCTCTTGTTTGCATCTGTGCCTGGAAGTTTTCATTCTCTTCCTACAGACGTACCTGGACTGCCCCATCTCTTTTGAGTGATAATTTGTTCTCTCTCTGTTGCCTTGTTTCCATTGGCCTAAACCATAGATGGTATCTCCTCACCTTTAAACACCACCACACTCTCCTGGCTAATCTGATCTATTTGGCTCCTGCCCACTGGTCAATATCAAAACTGCTTCTGTCAAGGTTGTTAGTGCTTTTATGTCACCAAATGTGATCAGTTCTCAGTCTGTTGGCAGACATGATATAGATACCACTACCTTCTTAAAATAGCCTCTTAATTTGAGCCTGGGGTAGGCTCTTGGGGCCTCCCGGTGGCCCAGCCTGTGGCTGATCATCACCATCTAGGGGCTCCATTGGTGTTACAGCTCCATCCACTCTCAGTGCTCTCTGGTTCCACGGATTCTCCTGTTGAGCACGTTTTCATCTTCAACTTTCTTGCTGCTTCTGAACTCCAGGCTGACACACACATGCTTACTTGACATTTCCTCTTAGATGACTGATAAACATTCCACACCCTAACTCAAGCCCCCTAACTAGACTTTTTTTCCCGTTTCCCTCTGTAGCTTTCCCCAACGCTAAATGGCCGCCATCCCACTCTTCTGAGTAAGGCGTGATGCATTCAGTCATCCTTGACTCCGCTCTTTCTCATGTTCCAAATCAACCCATCTCAAAATTCTCTCGACTCTACCGGATACCTGCAGGAACTCCGGTTCTCCTTTAAACAGGCTCTCTCATCTAAGCTGCTGTTCTCACTGCCTGACTATAAAGCAACTTCTGCACTGCCCTTCCAGTTTCCATCTTTTCTCTCTGCAGACTCTTTCACGGAAGCCAGAATGATTCTTTTTCACAGCAGTGAAATCAGAGCCTGCAGGTACACTGTCCTCTGTCAGCATTGTCTCTTATATCCTGCTTTCCACTTGCTTTGCTCAGCTGACTGAAGCAAACCAGCTTCAGTGTATTGTTTTGTGTCCTCTTTCTGTTCCATAAAAGCAGACTTATCTTACTAATGTTATATCCTTACACACACACACACACACACACACATACACACACACAAGTGTATTTATATATATATATATACAAAGTATGCATGCACATACATCTGTTTTGGACATATCTTTACAGTCAGAGAACTTTCAACCAGGTCTAGGCAGGTATCTTGTACTTCTTTGTGAAGTTTCTTCCACATGCATGATCTCTAGCTCTGCTTGCTTTGAAGTATATTCTGATAATTTTCTCACCCATTTTTGTCTTCTGTTGATACAACCCATATCACACATAATCAAAGCTAGTAGTCTTGAGCCCTTTGGCTTTAAATCACCTTGTGCTGGTGCTGAGCCTGACCTGTGATTTTTCTTGACACATCTCTTTCTCCACTTGTATTTCAACTGCCATTCAGTGAACAACTGCTTCAAGTACCATACCATCTCAAGGGCACCACTTTATATGGTATTCCAAGTGCCTCCAGCATGGAAAGAGGAAAGAATCCAAGTGCATTTATCACCTAGTTACTGGCAGATGTTGTCCAGCTTTCAACGATGACAAGTATACATTTTTCAAACAGTGAAATGCCTGGCATGGCACCAGATTGGAGGAATGTTGTCCACTCATTACTCGGTTTTCAACCAGCCTTTTGGTCCTGTAGTGTCTCGTTCATTGGTTCTTTGACTTCTCATCAGCTACTGATTGGCAGAGAAAATTTTCTATTCCTATGAAGCAGTTATTGAGAGTATCAAAATCTTGCCAGAAATGTTGATGGTTGTCAGTGGGAGTCATCAACAGCCTGATCTTTTGGAAGGCAGAAGAAGGCACTCTCCATTATGAGATGTACATGTTTAGACCAAAATTACATTGCAAGAAGTGTACTTTAAGGACACATTCATTGTGATGTAAGCTCAAGGACATCCTTTGAAATGCAAACATTTGGAAATCCTCTAAAATTATCAGGATTCTGGGCAAAAGACTTTGGGAAATGAATTTATAGAAAATCATTACAAATGATTTGAGTATTTTTATTGTGTATTAAAGTGCATATGCTGCTTATTTAAAACCTTCTGTGGAACATGTAAACACATTAATTTAAAATGATTGTGGCATTGGCTGTATTATAATTAGAGCTTCAATAAATCACTTAATAGAGTTTAGCAAGTTCAGTAATCTAATCTATCATCTATCTATCTATCTATCTATCTATCTATCTATCATCTATCTATCTTTTATCATCCATCTTCTATTCATCTATCGTCTGTATAATTTATATATTTATGTAAGCTTTGATACTGCAAAATATTCTGAAACTCATTAATTTATAAACTATTAGATTTGTTTCTAAAGACCCCTAATTACTCTTCAGGGTTGCTGGACACTGGTAAAGGATGCTAGCCATGTTCTCAGCGTCCATGACTACAGTGCCATTTCCTCTCTGTGCAGCCAAAGACATCTCATAGCTGCCAAATGCTTGGCAGATGTGGAAACAGAAATTCTGGAAATACCAATACAGTAGATTGCAAATTCTTCCTTCTGAAAAACAAATGAAAATGTGGTGTGTGTGTGTGTGTGTGTGTGTGTGTGTGTGTGTGTCTGTCTGTGTGTGTCTGTGTGTGTATATGTTATGTATGTGTATGGGTATGTGTGTGTCCGTGTTGGAGGGTAGGTGTTAGTAATAAAAGGGTAAGGGAAACGAGATTCTGAGGTTTCTTAACATTTGCTAATCAAGTTCTTTGGCTTGAAAAGAGATTGGCTTCTTATATGCTGAGAGAAGCATGAATGGAAATCCCCATCACTGCTGACCTCAAACATTTGGGAATTACTGACAGTGAAAGCAGTTAAAGAAAAGGAGAAAATGCTAAACAGTATGCATTTGGTAAATCCTTCTGAAGAAGTGCTTGTTTGGGGCCAGGTGTGTTTCAAGGCTATTAAAGGATGTGCATAAGAGGGAGGAAGCTCCTCAGAATAATCCTTGAGAAAATTTGGGACATGAATGTTTTCCTCTCTAGACTCCTCTGCCCTCTGCATCCTTACCCCAAGGATGTATTCAGTCTGCCTCTCTGGACCAATCTTCCTCAGTTATAGTGTATCCCATCCTTGTCCTATTCCCCAGTTCTTTAAAGCAAAGCTGTTCCATGTTGAATTTTCTTAGGGACCAAATATGTACAAGTGGAAGAAGTTTTGGCTGTCTTCGGGAGCTTTGGCTACCAGAGTTCTCTATGGAGAGGATTCAGTGGCCTAAGATGCACAAAGAACTTTATGGCCTAGTAACTATGGTAGAGATGAAATGTTATGATCATATTCTGACCAGACAACCCTAGCTCTTACACATATTGTGTCCATGAAGTATGTGCTTCCTGGGTCATATCTAAGAACAAGGATATTGACGGTGGAGGAAGTAAGTCATTAGGAGGGGGTCCTTCAGGGTATCTTGTCCCTGGCCTCTCTCCTCTCCCTTCTTTTCTGTCTCTATCTCTCTTTCTTCCTCTGTCTTCTTTCTGTCTACTATGGGATTAATAGCTCTCATTTGCCAAATACTCCTGCCACCATGATGTTCTGGCTAAGAACAATCAGTCGAGAAGCCGTAGACCGATGCCTTTGAAGTCATGGGCCAAACTAAATTTTTCCTTCCTTATATTGCTTATGCCAGGAATTGTCATCACAGCAACAAAAAGCCAACAATGGAATGGAGAGAGGGCATTTCAACCAGAAGGAACAGCAACCCTGCAGACATGTGAGTGGAGGCATCTTGGACTTGGAGAGAAGCTCATTATCAAGTTAAAATGAATGGCCACCGTAAGGGCACATGAAGCATGTACCCAAATCAGACCTGCCTAACTTCCTAATTCAAAGAAGGTGTGTGTGTGTGTGTGTGTGTGTGTGTGTGTGTGTGTGCATGTATGGAGGCCAGAGGTCAAGCACAAGTGTCATTCCTTGAGTGACAGCCACTTTAGTTTTTAATGAGGTGGGGCTCTCATTGGCCTGGAGCTCACTGATTGGCTAGACTTGCTATCCAGGGAGACACTGAATCTTTCTGTCTCTGCTTCCCCAGTTCTGGGATTACAAGTGTGTATCATCCTGTTGGCTTTTGACATGGATTCTGGGGACTGAATACAAGTCCTCATGGTCCTTGGCAAGTAGTTTACTGAATTAGTTATCTCTCTGCCCCAAGAATCTTTGGCTGTTTTAAAATGATTATTAATTGAAGACTGATTTTGTACACATTGTATAGATCCACTCTGTGCTGATGTTCAGAAAACTACTGTGGTGACTGGAAGCTGAGTTTACTTACTATCTCTCTGTTCTATCACACCACATTTCTTCTTTATGCTAAATAATATTCTTTTCTCCTTGAGGAATGGTCCTTTAAATCCTGAGACCTCTGTAGTTTATCACTACTTGTGCTGCCCAACAAGGCCCAGGGAAAATTTAATTATATCAATTATAGATTTTACTTGTTCCTGGTTTTCTATTTCTGATTTACTAACCTATTTCATTTTGCTTAAAAGAAATATATATATATATATGTATGAATTAAATTAAATTAATACTAATTTTTGCCAGTGTTAATTGATGGCCCTATATATGGTTGTCAGATTAAGAGAGAAAAAGAAAATTAGACTTGCCAGATAAAATGCAGATTTTAAGTATTGGCCATGCACTAAAATTATTAACTACCTGTCTAAAATATATATTAATTTACTATCCTGTGTTTTTGTTTACTAAATCAGGAGAAAACTAGGCCAACTCAAGAAAAGAAAGAAAGAAAGAAAGAAAGAGAGAGAGAGAGATAAAGAAAGAAAGAAAGAAAGAAAAAGAAAGAAAGAAAGAAAGGAAGGAAGAAAGAAAGCTTTTCTATTGACTAACTCTGGTGCTGTATGGTTCAGAGAATTTCATCAGATATTTGTGTTTAAGTCTGACCTGGGTGGCCGGTGAACATCCTACAGACATTTATATCCCTAACAACCTGAAGGGGGAGTCTAAAAAGTAACCCGAGTTCAAGCAATTTCTCTGTACTCTGAGAGTGTATCCTCACCACTCCAAGACTTACTCCTGCCTCCTGCCTGAATCTTCACAACTCTGCTCTCTCTTCAAATCTCAGATGTATTTTCACAAGGTTTATCTCAGACTCACTCCTGTCTGGTTCCTGGTGCATCACCTACATGTGTAACAAAGTCCTGGGTAAATGTCATGTAAAGAAGATTTTATTTGAGCTGATTTAAGAGGTACATTGCTTTCCAGGCAAAGGAATGTGGTGGGTAGTGGGTGGGGGGAAGGCATTTCAGTTAGGGGAAAGCTTGTAAAATTTGGTATGTTCAATGTAGCTGTAGTGGGGGAAGGTAATATGAAGTTAGACAAGGACCTGGGCTGTGGGGCCATTAGAGCTAGCCAAAGTGACAGGGTTGGTTTTTTTTTTTTTAAAAGCAGATATATAACCAATGAAGATTCCTTTTTAAAAAAAAATGTTTTCATGTTTTTAATTGTTTATTTAATCTTTTATTTTTATGTGTATGTGGTTGTGTGAGCTTATGTGCCCCACGTGCATGCAGGATCCTGTGGAGCAGAAGAGGGCAGTGGATTTCCTGGAGTTGGAGTTATAGGCAGTTGTGAGCTGCCATGTGGGTGCTGGGAATAGAACCCAGGTCCTCGGAAAGAGCAGCCAGTGCTCTTAACCCCTGAGCCATCTCTCCAACACTGGCCAATGCAGATTCTTAAACTAAAGTACTACTCAGTGAAATCTAATCTTTATACACTTTCTAGGATTGGTGTGGAGGATTAAGTGGGCTAGAAACACAAAACAAGAGCCAGGGTACTGATCTAAGGATGACAGTGAGGAGCCAGGGGTACTGGTCTAAGGATGACAGAGAGGAGCCAGGGGTACTGGTCTAAGGATGACAGAGAGGAGCCAGGGGTACTGGTCTAAGGATGACAGTGAGGAGCAGGGGTACTGGTCTAAGGATGACACTGAGGAGCTAATACAGGGGCATTTCGATGGAAAGGGGACAGCTGTGTGACACTAGTTCCTGACTTAATTTGATAAAGGCAGTTTTATAGATGGTTGATGACTACATGAAGCCTTCAACGTGGAGGTTTCCCCCACCTTGTGTGTGTGTGTGTGTGTGTGTGTGTGTGTGTGTGTGTAAAATGTGTGTGTGTGTGTGTGTGTGTGTGTGTGCGCGCGCGTGTGTGTGTGTGTGTGTGTGTGTGTGTGTGTGTGTGTGAAATGTCTATATGCAGATGCATGTAGAGGCAGGATGCTGACAGCAGGTGCCTTCCTCAATCTCTTTCCATGTTATTTTTGAATACAGGGTCTCAGAAAACCCAAAGCTCACAGATTTCTCTAAATTGACTGGCCAGCTCTAGAGACCCTCCTGCCTCTGTTTCCCCAATGCTGGGTACAGGTGCTCACCACTGCCCAGCTGTTGACGTGGGTGCTAGGGATCAGTCTCGGGTCCTCATGCTAATGTGCCAAGTACCTTACTCACTGGATCGTGTCCCCAGCCCAACTTCTCTTACAATAATCTCAAACTTGTTTTACTGGATCTAAGGCAGGTTTAGCCAGCTTTGTGGCTTAAATATGAAATACGCCCTACAGCCTTATGTGTTGAATGGGCCTCAGCTAGTAGCGCTCTTCTGGGAGATTTGGGAGACTGATTGGAGGAAGTAAGTCCTGGGGACTGTGCTGTCAAAGCTTATGCCTGGTCCCCAGTGCCCTCCTCATGTTCTGCAACCTGTCAGTCTTAAAAGGAGCAGCCTCTGACATGTTTCTATTGCTATGATGGTGATCTCATCACCACGGGCCCAGAATCAGCAGGGACAAGCAGCTGTAGACTCAACCATCGGAGACCATGAACCAAAATGAATCTCATTTTTCTCTCAGGTATCGTGATCAGCCATGCAGAAGCAGCAACAACTACAACCAAAGGAAGTGGAGGTCTGGTGTAAGCACTTGATAGTTTGGTCAAACTTCCCTTTATTAAAGAGAAAGGAGCAAAGAAGCACATTGTTTGGAGGCAGAAGGCCATGGTTCATACTTTGATTGTCATATATCAGTTGTGTGATGATGACCAATGACCTATGATGCTCAGTGTTCTTATCTATAAGATACAGAAGCAGATTACCCCGGCAGACTGGACAGTTATATAGATTAATTACAGTAATGATTGTAAATTAGGGTCCCTATAGTATCTGACAATATTTACATAATGAAACTGAATATTTGCTGATGTGCCTGACTGAACAAAGGGGCTTACAAGGATTGTCTGACCAAATTGCTGCAGCTGCCTAATGAGATAGCTGTTATTACAATCCTCCTGTACTTACGTGGGGACTGAGGCATAGATAGATTAGGGGACTTCCCTAACATCATACAGGAAACATGGGAGGGAGCTAGAATAAATGGCAGGCTTGTCATCAATCTATGCTCATTCCAACCATGCACATTCTGCCTTTCAGCATATCTTAATTTTTACATTTGACATAAGGACTTGTAGTGGGTAGCTGTTCCAGCTTTGACCTGGAAGTACTACCCCTAGTGAGGCTTCTGGTAACTGCCACGCCTACCTATGGCCTGCCCCTGGGGCAGGGCCAAGACAGGAGCTCTTAAGACCCAAGATCCAGATATGCAGGCCCTCTTGGTTCCTCATGATCCTGGATGCTGGATGGTAAACCAAGCAGAGAACCCCACTGAACTGTACATCACCTCTACCAGATCCTGTAATCAACCCCTTTACTGGCTGTAAGTTACCCCAAAATAAACCTCCTTTTTAACTACGTGGAGTTGTCTTGATAATCCCCACAATAAGGTCTTGTTTAAAACTTAATGAGTCCCTATTGTGGGACACTATTTCTGAGTATATGTGAACAAACTTCTACTCAAACAGATAGGGAATTGCTGATAGGCTAAAGTAAAAAAAATAGCACAAAGCCCAACTCGGTGAACCACTGAGTAAATTGGGTTTACTTGCAGGGGTATGGGTGAAGGGTTACCTATGGGTGAAGAAATGACTCAAAGACAGTTAGTTACATCACCAAAGCCCACCCAGCATGGTTGACAGCTCATAAAGCTGGAAACCTGGAGCACACTGCACACCCTAGGCAGGTGACAGATTGGAGATAATTCTTTCTAGGCACGTTGACTGGTCTGTCTCTTCCAGACAGCTTGGCTGATCTCTGGTAGTTGATATTTCTGAGAGTGATTCTCAGCAGCCCTTACTGCATATATATATATATATGCTTCAAAGGGGGAGGGGCCTAGTGAATCTGGTCAGTTTCATGGAATTCCTGAAGCCTCCAAGTTGTTTACTTACTGAGCTTAAGTAGCTTCCCTGAGGATGGAGTGTTTTACCTCCCCTTAGAACAGTGGTTCTCAACCTGTGGGTTGTTTGGGGTTGAATGAAAACACAAATATTGACATTATGATTCATAACAGTAGCAAAAGTATAGTAATGAAGTAGCAACGAAAATAATTTTATGGTTGGGGGTCACCACAACATGAGGAACTGTATTAAAGGTCTCAGCATTAGGAAGGTTGACAACTACTGCCTTCAGTCTTCCTGTGTCTTAATGAGCTTCACTTTGAAAAGGATGGTTTTGCCCCAGAGGAAGTTGCTATATACAACACCCCCTACTACATTTCAAGAGCTATGTTTGTTATTCAACCCTAAAATATTTGGAATGATCATGAGTCTGTTTTTCTGATGAGGAAATTGAGACTCATGAATCTCAATATTAATCTCCCCAGAAAAAGAAATCATCAAACTAACAGAAAGTTCTGAAGCCTGCATTGGAACTATGCCTAATAACCACACACCATCTTTGCTGTGCCACACTGTCTACAGAGAACAGGGCCCATGACCTGTTCACTGGAATTCATTGCAATCATCACCAGGACCTGCCGTTACATGGCCTAATCTCTCTAGAGCATCTGGTAAAGGGGTGATGAAAAACATCCTGGCTGGAGGTCTGCACACAGTGCCCTGACCTGTGCTCATAATGCCTTCCCCTCATGCTAGATGGCCAGGTGCTGTCTGCAGCTCAGCTTCACAGGGTTGACTCTATAAACACCACTGCACAGATACTCAGCTGCATCATGAACAGGAACCATCTGGAGAACAGCAGAATCTACACTGGCTGTCACAGCCTGCATATGTTTTGATCTAAGGGTCTTGTTGAGCCTTTTTTTTTTTTTTAAATCTAGAGAACAATTTTACTAGAGCTTGAGAGAGAAACAGTACAAACTGAAACTCCCAACAGCCATGGGGAGGGGGTGTATTTTGAGTGAGCCATTCAAGTCCAGGTAATAGTGAGAAAGGCATCAGTGTCAGAGAAAACAATTAAAAACAGAGACATCTTACTAAGAAAGATAAAACACTCCAAATAAGAAGGTGGGCTAGTGAGCTGAGGAAAGAGCCCAAGGTATTTGGCTGCATGCTGTGTGGCCCTTTTAGTGAGTGAGGCTTTTCTAAGTCAGCATTCCAGATGCTACTCCTATGGGTAGTTTTTGGAATTAAACATTGAGATGTCCTGACTATGCACTTTTTCTTGTTCTATAATCTAAATAACCCACGCCATAATACATTAGAAGGTATTAGAAGGGCTGGGATAGGCAGGGCAGAGCTGTGTTTGCACTTGGATATTGCTCTGGTAGCTTCATCTTTATTTTATTTTATTTTTTTTTTTAAGTTCTGGGTGTGATATGTGACATGCCATCACCTATGGAAATGTTATTATATGAACTTCAGTGCTCTAATATCTTGCCCAGAAGGACTTTGTGTGCAACCTATCCATAGATGACATGAACCCAAATCACATAAAAGTCTACAAGTGAACACAAGGAAGAAGGCAGCCATTGCTACTATTTGGAAAATGCAGGTTATTACTGAATTGACCCCCACATACAGAAGAAAATGCAGTTGCTATGTACAACATCATTAACCACATAAACAGGCAGAGGGAAGGGTAAGGCCATAAGGCTTTGAAACACGCTCAGTTCAGGTGCAGCGTCATGAGCTTTTGCATTTGGTTTACCTCATTATTTTTAATTATTACCCTTTTAAACCTAATCCATCACAGAATTAAGCTATTGATCTCTTTTCTGGTTAAATGAGATGCTAGCATTTATACTATGCCGTGGGATATCTTTCTATATGCTGTGAATATGTGTTGCTCTGACTGGTTGATAAATAAAGCTGCATTGGCCTGTGGCAAGGCAGCTTAGAGGCAAGCAGAAATCCAAGCAGACAGACAGGAAAGAGAAAGGAGAGGCAAGGAGATGCCATCCCGCCATCCAGGGAGCAGCATGTAATGGCACACAGGTAAAGCCACAGAACATGTGGCGACAGATAGGTTAATAGGAATGGGCTGAGTTTAGTTATAAGAGCTAGCTAGCAAGAAGCTTGAGCCATAGGCCATGGCCATAAATTTGTAAATAACATTAAGTCTTTGAGTGATTATTTTATAAGTGGCTTCGGGACCTGGGTGTGGTGGTGGGGGAGACCAGAGAAACCTTCCGACTATAATACTAATGTTTGAGGTTCATAGAATATGGTTTATGCCCAGTGCATCATCCCATCCTCTCTTTCCACTACAACCTCAAAGAGCTCCTCCACATTCTTCCAACATGTAAGGTATATAAGTGGTTTTTGAACCTTCTGTTGCAGTTGTACAATAAGTACATTAAAATGTAGCCTGTCAGGTATAATTCTAGTACTTGTGAGGCAGAGGCAGGTGGATCTCTGTGAGTTCAAGGCCAGCCTGGCCAGAATAGTGAGTTCCAGGACAGCCAGGGCTATGTGGAGAGACCCTGTATCAACAAACAAACAAACAGAACAAAACAGAAAACAAAAACAACAAAAAACAAATAAACAAAACCCCCCAAACCTGTGTATGTATGTATGTGTGTATATCCTAACATGCACAAGATATTATTGATAATCTAATGCTAAGAGTTGCCAAGAAAAAATGAGTTTATTAAATCAGCTACATGGGGTCAGCCATGGTTTTAATATGACATGAATCTCTGTGTTGTAATTTAGCCCCCACTTTGAGGTGTTAAGGGGCAGGAAACAATCTAACTAGAGGGTTTAGATGCAGGGGTCTTTGAGGACTGGTTAGAATGAGATAAAACCATGACATTGAAGTCCTGTGACTGATGCTTTATCAAGATGGAGAGAGAGGCCAGTCACATGTACATGCATAAGCACCTCATCCCTTGCTATGTGCTCCTCATGCCTTGTCATGTGGTCTCCATCCCTTGTCATGTGATGCTCAAGGCTGTCTTGTAGCATGGACAAAACACCACATAAAGCTCATAGTCTTTGTTCCTTCATCACCATGAGCCAAAATAAAACCCCCTTTTCTTATAGCAGCCTGCCTCAAATATTTAATTACAGTAGTAAACGTGAACTAAGATAAAGGAGCATAGCAGTAACAGGTTACCTATGTTAGGTGGATATGTAGACTAAACTATAGTTAATAACAACACTCTTATTAAAAATCTTGTAATTGTTTAGCCTATTATAATGGGGAGTTTTATGTTCACTATTAAAATTCCCTGTAATGATTAGCTGCAGAATTAATCCTTGTGGTGTGTGTAGGGTTTGGCATTTTTGATATTGCCACCAGAGAATGCTCAGAATTTATCTGCAGAGTGCCCAGCTGTACTTCTGGTTTTGAGAAAACATTCACCAAGAGACTCATATTCCAAGAGGCTGTGCTGGTATTAAAAATGTCTAAATTACTCCATGTCTTACATAATACAAACTGTTTCCAAATCATATGACCCTCACTCCATCTGTCTCAAATCCTCCCAATAGAATCAAGTTGTGTGATTTCATCTTCCTGTGGTGACCACCACAGGTCAATGGTATTGCTGTTTATCTTGTGGTAAAGTAATCACAATTCAAACAACCTTATGTCCATGATTTAGACAAGGGAAAAAAAAAAGAAGGAATTAAAACCAGAGCAGTGAGCTAAAGAGATGACTCAGAGGTTAAGAGCACACATTGCTCTTGCAGAGGACTAGAGTACGGTTCCTAGCACCCATGTTGGAGAGCTCACAACCATTTGTAACTCTTGCTCCAGAGGTGTTTCCTGCCCCTTAACACCTCAAAGTGGGGGCTAAATTACAACACAGAGATTCATGTCATATCAAAACCATGGCTGACCCCATGTAGCTGATTTAATAAGTCTGACACCCTCTTCTGGCTTCTGTGGGCATTACACTCATGTGCACAAACCCACACATAGATACAAACATATTCATGTAATTAAAAATAAAAATAAAATCTTTTAAAAATGAATAAAAAACCCAAACTAGTGACATTATGGGCTCCATCTCATTTCCAGTATTGTTTCCTTTAGCATGCTTTTAACCAGATTTTAGGGCACAATTAACTACCCTAAAATGTGATGGGTTAGACTGATATCCTAAAAATCCTATTTCTGTGGAATATTATGAATATAGGAAATTCTCATGAAACTTTCTGTTATACACAAAACTGAATATATGGTATGTAATCTTAATATTAAAACACTATGTTTACATTACACATGCACACACACATAAACACATGCAAACATACACCACACAAACACAGACACAAGCACACACATACACATGTACCCTCACAAACACACAGAAAATGGCTTGCAATCTTATAAAAAATGGAATGGTTAAGAGCTTAAATAGCCATTAGTAAAATATAAATTATGACCACAGTAGGAGACACTTCAATGTCTGCCTTGAAAGAGACAGGTTACACCAAGCTTTGGCAAATGTGGAGTAGGCAGAACCATTTCTTTGCTAGGGGTTGTGTACACTGATCTAATTAAGAATCATTTTGCAGAATCTGCTTTTAAAAATCTTTGTGTGTGTGTATGTTTGTGTGTGGATGTTTGTACATCTGCATGCATGTGCATAACACAGCACTCCTGTAGAGGTCAGAGACCACCACGGGTGTTGTAGAATATTATTTTAAGATGTGTTACATTGTCTATGCTGTGGAATTTAATGATGCAAAGATGTGTTGCATTCTTTTATGTTGCATTTGTTTAACTCTGTGAAGCTGTGTTACTGTGCCTGTCTAAAACACCTGATGGTCTAATAAAGAGCTGAATGGCCAACAGCGAGGCAGGAGAAAGGATAGGCGGGGCTGGCAGGCAGAGAGAATCTATAGAAGGAGAAATCTGGGAGGAAAAGAAGAGTGAGCAAGAAAACAAGGAAAGGAGGACACTAGGGGCCAGTCACCCAGCTACCCAGCCAGCCACGTAGTAAGAATGAAAGTAAGGAATATAGAAATAAAAGAAGGCAGTGGCAAAAAGTAGATGGGATAATTTAAAGTTAAGGAAAGCTGGCAAGAAACAAGCCAAGGTAAGCCCAGGCATTTATAAATAATAATAAATCTCCATATGTGCGATTTATTTGGTAGCTGGGTGGTGGGCCCCTCCTAAGACCAAAGATCAAAAAAACAAAACAACAGACAACATATAAATGTTCTTGGTTTTTTTTTTTTTTTTTTTTGCTTTTTGACTCTTTATTCTTTTGGGGGCTCATCACCCAGCTCCCTAATAATTCACACGGAGGCTTATTCTTAATTATAAATGCCCAGCCTTAGCTTGGCTTAGTTTCTAGCCAGTTTTTTGTTTTGTTTTGTTTTGTTTTTTTTTGAGACAGGGTTTCTATGTGTGTTTTTGGTGCCTGTCCTGGATCTCACTCTGTAGACCAGGCTGACCTCGAACTCACAGAGATCTGCCTGGGTCTGCCTCCTGAGTGCTGGGATTAAAGGTGTGTGCCACCACCGCCTGGCTCTAGCCAGCTTTACTTAACTTTAAATTATCCCATCTACCTTTTGCCTCTGGCCTTTTTCCTTTCCTTTCCTTTTTTCAATTGTTTTGAGACAGGGTTTCTCTGAAACAGCCCTGGCTATCCTGGAACTCACTTACTTCTGTAATCTTACTTTCACTCTTACCCAGTGGCTGGCTGGGTGACCCCTTCTTTTCTTGCTACTTGCTCACTCTTCTTCTTGCTCCTTCCAGATTTCTCCTTCTATTCATCTCTCTGCCTGTCAACCCCACTTATCCTTTCTCCTGCCTCACTATTGGCCATCCAGCTCTTCATTAGACCATCTGGTGTTTTAGGCAGGCAAAGTAACACAGCTTCACAGAGCTAAACAAATGCAACAATGCAAAACATCTTTGCATCATTAAACAGATGTTCCACAGCATAAACAAATGTAACACATCTTAAAATAATATTCTACAACATATGGGTGCTGGTCCTCATGTCTCACCTTGTTTGAGACAGCCTCCCAACTGTCCATCACTTTGCAAACCAGGCTGGTTGGCCCCACGAGCTTCCAGGGGGTCTTCTGTTTCTGCCTTTCCCCTCTGGGATTATAGGCCTGTGCTACCTACAATGTCTGACTCATCTGTGAGTTCAGGGGACTGAAATTCAGTTCCTCACACTTGTGTGACAAGTGCTGTACCTACTGAACAATCTCCCCAGCCCCATGTAGTATCTACTAAACTGAATGTGTACATATCTTATGACTCTGTGTTTCTACTTCTACTGCATTCCAACTTAAATATGCACATGGGTTCACCATAAAACATGCTCAAGACTGTTCATACAATGATTGATAATTTTAATGTAGTGAATTAGAACAGCATAATCAGAATTTTTTCTCTGTGACGTCTTTAAACATACTGATGGTGATATTTTAAGCTTCATGGAAAGTTTTCAGGTTAAAAAGAAGTTCTTCAAGTTGACAGTACAACACCTTCAAGTTGTAAGGTGGCTGGCTACCATTATTTCTTACTTAATTAGTGTCTCTTTGGGGCCAGGTTTAAGTGTCTCAATTTTTCAACAGCCCTAAGTTGTTACTATTGACAGTTGGATCCAAGATAAGAGCACTCTGCTGTAAACAGTAAATCTTACAAAAAGAAAGCAGAATGAGGAAAGTTTGTTCTGACTTCCTTGGTCAAATGTGATGTCCTCTAAACTCCTGAAAATCTTCTTACTCATACAGTAACGTGAGTGAATTGTAAGACGTCACAGACTGTACCCAGTTCCTGCCCCTTTCTTATCTAAGGAGAGTATGTAATGCTGAAAATAAGTGACAGTGTGAGATGGCTTCCAAACATGCTCAACTGAAGATTTACATGAATTTATGCTGATACAATCCTAGTAAGTGCACTGTGCTCAGAGAAAGACTACCATAGTCAAATATTTATTTTCTATGAATTCTAATTAAAGGCATTACTGATCAGTATTTATTGATTAGCCATTTCTATTGGTTATAGAACAGCTTGCTAAACAACACTACCAATTCCCTCTCCTGATCTGTACAGCCTTGGAGGATGGTGCATAAAGATGCCCTACAGTCTGAGAGGAATTCAGATGCAAAAATATGTAACTGTGTGCTTTGTATATAGGACAATGTGATTAGACTGCTAAGTTTTCATCTTAAACACTTCCTAATTATAAAAGTTTGCATTACTCCCAGAGAGCATTTTCCAGACTAGATTAACCCTGAGCACGTACTTGTGAAATTACTTCCAAATGATAATCTTCGACTGTTTTCTTTTAATCAGCGCCACCTGCCTTCCTATTAATAGACATGTCTGTTGTCCCCCACTTTGTGCTTGTGTAAAGTGGCTTTCCCTTTGGATCCAGGTGAAGCAGTCTGTGCCTTTAGGAGTCTTCAGGAGGTACTTTATGAGCTGAAGTATGCTATAGCGCATTGTTCCTCAAATGCTATTAATTATGGCTACCTTCATTTTGAGTAATAAGCTTCTGCTTCAAAACCCACTTAATTAAATAGGACCTTCTGAGAAGATGAACATTTTATCTGAATAGAATTTTGAAATCTTTTCCTCTGAGTTCTGCTTGAAGAGCCTTGAATGTGTTCAATAATTAGTTTTCTACTCATTTTTATGATAGTATATTGTGATATCATGGATAGCATAATGCTGGAGAAACTTAATTGGCAGTAATCAAAAAATATCTTTTGAAGTTATGTGACTTTACCTGTAAAAGGGAAGTCATCTTTTTACCATTGGCACGGAAATAAATGCATCACAAAGTGACCCTGGAGAACAAAGTTTGCTGTCATAGTTGACAACTGGGGCCTTTGATGTGAGGCCCAGTACATACATCTGCTGCTGGTCTAGTTTTAAATGTAAAAGGTGCCATGATTCCTGTCTCTTTGTTCATATTTATCCTCAGTTAATAAGTTTACACAGTCAAATACACAGCCTTATTTTAATAAAAAAAGAACACCAGAAGATACAATAGTGTTCACATTTGCCTTTTATCTGCCATTTTTTTTTAATCAGCCTTTAAGAAGCAAGCATGCTCCCCTGGCTAGCCCGTGTTTTAGTCAGGGCACACTTGGAGTGTCCCTGGTGTTGATGACCACCCTTCATGCTTTTCCTATTCATCTATTGCACACTCATCACTTTTACCCTTAAGTTACTAAGTTGCACTCTGTATCATTGATAATTGAGGAAAAATGGAGGGCCAAGGTATGTACAAATTTCTCTCTGTCTGGAATTTATAGAAATGAATAACTTGAAAAAGTTAAGTATAAAATTTGAGCTAAAATGTCAACTTTAGGAATGTCAGATATATGACCAGAGAATCATATTACAAACAGTTCATCTGTAACCCACCTGCATGGAGAAAAGTGAGGACACTGTGTTTTGGATGCTGGAGGGGGAGGAAGTTCTATTGGTGAAGGTACCATGGGAGGACACAGGAAGCAGGCCACTTGAGACTCCTTCTTCCTCCATAGAATGGTGTTAATGGGAAAACAAAACAAAACAAACAAAAAACCAGCAAACTAAATCAACAAAAATCCAAACAATCAACCAACCAAAGACCTCTACCATGCTCTGCCACCAAGTTAACTCCCTAGATGGAGTTTCAACACAAATTTAGTCAGGATCATCTCAAATATTATGAAGGACCAGCCTTATTAATCTTCTTCCAAGGGGCCCAGAAGAGAAGCTGTGAATGATGAGAATTATTTTCAGGGAAAGAATCTGAGTACACCAAGCTCTTTTGTCCATCTACTTTATTCTTCTGGGATAAAATTCTGTCTACACAGCTTCAGTTCTGCTCTCATGCCTAGCTCCTTTCTTACCTGATTTCTCTCTACATGTATCTGCTGTCCCCTCTAAGTTCTATCTTAATTCTCTCATCTTAGTTCCACCCTATCTAGGTTCTCATCCATCTAGTTCTTTCCCATCTTAGCTCCTCTCCCATCTCCTTCTTTCTCATCTCATTCCTCTGGTACTCTCTTCTAGCCCGGTGGTCTAGACTTGCTGGTCGGAGTCTTTGCAATGCAAGTTAAAAGACTGTTGCCGGGGTTGTGTCTCTCGTCTTGTCCTCCCACGCTGCTGATGTGGCGAGGGCCAAAACCCATCTCAGCGTTGTCACGGAAGGAGAATAACCTGTGCTCGGCATCCGACCTTAAGAAAATCTGTTTCCTATGCTTGCTTATGTTGTGCTTGGTGCTGGTCATGGGCATTTTATTAATCTGGAAACAGGAAGCAGAGCCCATCCTAATATGCTGCTTTCCAAGGATATGTGAGCCTCCTTTGCTTATAGCTAAGGACCGGGTCCCTGGTGCCATTCCATGGCAGCAGAGGTTTCTGTTTTGGAAGCCGTGTTGATAGTGGTTAACTAGGGGTGACTCACAAAGGCTTTGAGTTAGAACATAATCCATGGCTTCTGTTCAAGACAAAGCCACTGAAAAGAAAAGTATCAGCTTAGGCCCCTCCCTGCACACCCCCCTCCCCCGCCAGACCAAGTTCTCAGCACAAAGAAGATTTATTGGCCCCAGAGTGACAGAGAGCTGGCATAAGGGACAAAGAGAGAAGACAGAGGAAGAGGGAGAAGGGGAAGGAACAAGGGAAGGGGGAGGGGTATTTGTCCCAGAGGAAAATGGACTGCCTCTGGATAAGAGGAGAAAGACATGACACATTGAAAAATGGCAGTCTATAAAGGTACAAGGCAAAATCCAGGGTCAGGATGAGGTGTTTAATTTTAATTGGGCATGTTAATTAGATGAGCTAAAGGGGGCTTTTGATTGTTGGATTTCAATACTTTAATAACTGGACCTTGATAGTCAGCTTCAGGAGGAGGGATTGACCAAATTAGGGAATGGATTTTGGGGGCTAGCTTCAGGAAAGGCAGAGGGAATTGCAGAGAAGGGCATGGCCTGCCAGAGCCACATGCTCAAATGGGCTAATGTCCCTTCAGTCACAATGTTAATTTGGAGTTCTCAGCCATTCTAAACATATATCAACAATATAAACTTTTTCTAAGATGAAAACATTGGAAAGTAAACTAAAATTTTGTTTATAAACATGAAGATGCAAGAGAAAATTCCAGAAGAGTGATTTATAAGCCTTTTATTTTTTGAGATGGGGTCTTCAGGGTCCTGCTAGGTAACCCTGAGTGGTCTACTGGACTTTGAGACCAGAATTTGTCAAAGCTGGGATGGTGAAGGAGGCTGGCTGCCTAAAAGTAGGGGCTGTGTTGAAGCTCTGCAGTTTATGATTTGGTAAAGGAGTTTGTGAAAGAAATATATATGATAAATACAGATCAGAGAAACATAGTAAAAAGAAAGAAGTAACTATATTAATATCAAATAAACAAGGCCGATTCCTCATTAATCAGAACAGCAAAATATGAATGTTAACCAACACCGTAAGTTTACAAGCCAGGGGAAACGTGACACACACGGTCAGAAAACAGTCATCTGCGGCGAGCACCTCGATCATCGAGGAAGAACGAACACCACGCGAGGATCCTTCTCAGATCACACTTTATTGGAGCACCTCTTGGTTAAGGGAGAGCTGGAAGTGAGGGGCCCGGGGCACTACTAGGCGGCTGCTTATATGGGGATTTGAATGGACAGGTCAATCTATGATTGGATCCCGCCAGAATGCAAGCACAAAGAGCCACGGGATAGGCTGAGGACATAAGGCTGTGACTACGTAACCTGCGCATGCGCAGACCTTGGCATGAGTGACTCAAGATTATAACCATATATGGAGTTGTTTACTACTGGGCTGCCAGGGGCCAGTGCCATCTTGGAATGGCGGCTCCCTGCAGTTATCACCCTGAAATCTTCTTCTTTCTGACATTTGCCTGACTGATTTCTGAAAACACTCCAATCTTGTTGAGAGGTGACTTCTGTAGGATGACTTCCCTGGCCCCCAATCTTATCTGAAGATGCATTTGCTGGTACATTCACTCCATAGGGCCAAGTATTTGTTTCCTGTCTAGAATGTCAAAGAACACAGATATTTGTTTCATTATCTACTGTTTAACACAATGCTAGACAGAGAAGATGCTTAAATATTCATTAAGTTCTGAATACTCACTAATCAATGGATGAATGAGGATCAATCTTAACTAGAGATTTTTACTAGAAATGAAATCTATTTGGACTATGCAAAATTTGGGGCTTTTATGGGCTAATACACACACAGACACAATTTTAAATGATTGTATAATAGAACCGAGTTCAATGTAATATTTTCAGCATTTAAATATGTCAAATGAATAGAGAGAAATATTAATGGTAAAATTTCTTTTATTAAACAGATGCCATTCAAGTTGTTATGAACACTCACTACACTTCAGCTATGTGTGAACCTGTAGGCAGGATGTTGTGTTAGACAAAGTTTCTGCTTGGGAACTAACTTTGACACACAGACAATGTGTAAACACAGTGCAAGCTTCCATTTTGATCAACAGGAGGAGGATCTATAAGACTGGCCAGATGGCATAGAAGCTTTTCTTCATGAGATGCCACAATTAATGGTGTGGAGAAGAATTCTTAGGGTCTATAGTTTAGTTATTTCTCTATTGCTGTGTTAAAAAACCATAACAAAGGCAAACCTATAGAATAAAGAGTTTATTTGGGGCTTAGGGTTAGAGGGATAAGGTCCATAATGGCAGAGTGGAGGTATCAGGGACAACTGAGAGCTCACATCTCAATCCACACACAGGAAGCTGAGGAGTAAACACAAAATGATCTAGTGTTTTGAAAATCAAAGCCCATCCTCAGTGACACACTTTTTCCAGAAATGCCACACCACCTAATCATCCCCAAAGAGTTACCATTTGAGGACCAAGCTTTCAAATGCCCAAGACTTATAGGGGCCATCTCACTCAAACTACCATATACCATAGTCTTCTGGCCATATTAAAATGCAAAGTGCATTTATTTTTACTTCAGAAGTCTCTCTACTCTTTCAGTCTCAATATCATTTAAAAGTCCAAAATTTAAAGTCTCTTCTGAGATTCAATCTGTTAATTGTAATCTCCTATAAAATTATATACTTCCAATATACAATGGCATAGAATATACATTACCACTCCAAAGGAAGGAATGATGGCATAGTGAGGAAATGCTGGACCAAAGCAAGACTGAAACTTATGGGTCAAACTCCAAATGCTGGAGCTTCATGTCCAATGTCAAAGGGCCTGGATGACCCCACCCTTCCAGCTTTGCTGGCTGCTCTCTTGGGCCAGTTCCCCTCCCTGTGTGCTGCTCTCCTTGGTGAGTATTCCAAGACTCTAACATGTCCAACATCTTGGGGCCTTCAATGCAGTTGAGGTTTCATGTTCACAGTTCACAAAAAGGCCTCTCATGGGCTTTTGCTCTCTCAGGACCTTCCTGTTGGTACTTCCCTGCTACCCACTGCATGGCCTCAGTGGCCATCCTTAATTACAGAGGAAGATTCTACAGCTTCTTTACTAGCATCCTTTATGATTCTAAAGCAGGAATGACACCATCATTGTGGTTGACACCATCAAGTTGGTTGCCAGCTTGAGATGGACCCTGGTCCCACTGGATTACAACTGTAGTTATTTGTGCTAATTCCTTATTGCCCTGAGATCTTGTCCTGAGGGCATCCTTCCCTTTATTCCAATCTTCTTTAATGGTGTCAATCTCCTTAACAATTACAGCCTCTCTTCCAGCACAAGCCTAGGCTGTGACATTCATCTTGGCAGTGTCATTTTCCTTTCCAAACTGTATACAGTTTGCATTTCTTTCTGCCCCACTTGTTATTCTTCACTGTATACTCGCATAAGAATGATTGCTAATAACTAAATAACATTGTTAATATTAGTCTGTCTTGAAATCTCTGTAAAGAAATTAGTCCATTACTCTTCAGTTTAGCCCCAGGCATGTTCTTAGGACAAAGTCAGAAGGCAGCCACAGTCTTTGCCCAAATCTCAAACAACAGTCTCTAGTCTAGTTGCTAATACTATTCCTCTCTGGAGCCTTTTGAGTCAGGCTTTCGAGTCCACATTGTTTTCAGTACTACAATCTTCAAAGCAGCAGGATGGCCCACTAAGCTCCATTTATAGCATTCAGCTACTATTCTGATTCAAAATCCCAAAGTCTTCCACATTCCTCCAATAAACCACATAGTAAGGTGTATCACAGCCATAGCCCACTTCCTGGTACCAACTTCCATATTAGTTGCTTTTCTATTGCTGTGGCAAAACACTAAGACAAAGGCAAATTATAGAAGGAAATGTTTATTTGGGCTTATGGTTCTAGAGGGTGAGAGTCCATGATGTGGAGGAACCAGGTGGCATGTGGCTGAAGCAACAACTGACATCTTGATGCACAAACATGAAGCAGGGAAAACACACTTAAAGTGGGGAGTCTTGGATTCTCAGCTCCCACACCAGTGATAACTTCCTCTAGCAAGGCAAGGCTATTACCTCCTAAACCTCCCCAAACAGCCACCAACTGAGGACCATGTACTCAAGTGCCTGAGACTCATGGGGACTTTATCATTCAAACCATCACAGTCTTCTGACCTGCAGTTGTGGAGATTAGAATCAGCTGAGGAGGCAGACAGGTGTAATCCCAATGCTTCTTCCATAGACAACGTAGAAGAGATTCTTACAGTTTGTGAACTAAGCAAGAGATGGTGGCTCATACCTGTCACTCCTGCATCTGGAAGACTAAAGCAGAAGGATTGCTACGAGTTTGAGTCCAGCTTGGGTTACAGAGTGAGTTTCAGGCCAGTAGGACTACTGAGTGAGAGATCTGGTTCAAAGAACTAAAACCAAAACCAACAAAAAGCAATGATGGTGGAGAGACTCAGCAGTTAAGAGCACTTGCTGCTCTTCCAGAGGATCTGGGTTCAGTTCCCAGTACTGACACCAGGTGGCTCACAACTACCTGTAATTCTAGTTTCACAGGATCTAATGCCCTCTTCTGGCATCCATGAGTACCAGCATGTGCATGGCATACTCTTACACACACACACACACACACACACACACACACACACACACGACAAAACTTTTCCTGGGAAGATGCAACACATATGTCTACTCACCTCAGATAGTAAACCTATAATAGACAAAAGTATAGATAGATAACTGAAGTCCAACTTGGTGAACCAATGAATTTTATTGAGGTTATTTACAGGTGCAGAAATGTCTCAAAGGCAGCTGCATCACCAAAGCCCAGCCCCAGCATAAGAGACAGTTCACAAAAGCAGAGACCCTGGAGCACACTGCATAGCCTGCAGGCAGCTCAACAGGTTGGAGAGTGTCTTTTCCATGTGCACAGTTGATCTAAACCTCTTCCAGGCAGCTCTCTGGTTTCTGTTTCTTCCAGGTCTGTCTTAGAGTCTTTCCAACTGAGCTTCCCTGAGACTGACTCCCAGCTTTTATTGTTTACTCTGGCAGGGAGGGGCCTAGTGAATCTGGTCAATTTCAGGGATTTTCTGAAACTATTTTGAGTTGTTTACCTTCCTGCTTAAGGAGCTTTGGTGCAGGATGGAATGTTTCAGGCTTGGAGGAAGCTGTTACACACACACACACACACACACACACACACACACACACACACACACTCACACACACACACACAGCAAAATTTGAAAACCACAAAAAATGGCAGACTGTTGTTTTCAAGCATGTCATGTGACAATGACTAATAACAATATCTTTATCATAAATTTGGGGTGATTAATCAGCATTATACTTGTTCTTTGTGGAGTATCTGACACATGGGAAGGGTTTAGCAAACATTAAGTGCTATAATTATTTATCTAACTCTATCATTTCCTAGATGAAATCAGAACACTGAAGATGTTAGATGAAATATCCTATGGTCTCACAGCACGCCAGTGAAAGTCAGAGAGTTAGAACCAAGATCTACTGATTATCTCTCCTGTGCCCTTTGGGGTAAATCTAACACAATATCTTAGTCACACCTGAATCCAAAAGTTGTCTGTGAGTATGATATATGGTATAAACTGAGACAGCCTCGGGCTCCCAAGGGAAAATTAATGTACCACAAGGGCAGTTTTCTTTGGGCATAAGCCTTTCACGTCTTTTCTCTTCCTTTCCTCTACTTATTAACAGCTGAGGGGAAAGAGCAGTGAATTACGTAAGAAAAAGATGCTCTCCTCCACAGAAAATGATGAAGTTAGGACGGGTGTTACCGTGTGGACCGGCTCCCTTGTGCTGCAGTGCTGCTCAGGGCTAAGCAAGTCTTGAACAGCAGAGAAAAGCCCAACC
Organism: Peromyscus attwateri; assembly: GCA_902168425.1. Taxonomy (NCBI): domain Eukaryota; kingdom Metazoa; phylum Chordata; class Mammalia; order Rodentia; family Cricetidae; genus Peromyscus; species Peromyscus attwateri. Next base: position 8,867 of record CABHPP010111421.1, on the reverse strand, counting down.
AGGCAAAGCAAAGAGGGACACTTGGAGGCCAGATGGGATCCTTCTTTGTCTATTGCTCTTTTCCAGTCAGAAAGGTGCCTGTGTTCTTTCGATTTTTAAGGCCTTTCATTCTAAAAATACAGACTCTGAAAATGTAAATTTCCTGATGAGTTTGATGAAAGTTTGTGGCTAGAGAAATTATTTTTCCCTAAGGAACTGGGCACATGATGAGACTGAGCTCATGTAAGAGGTTTCAGTGTGGTAGAGATGATTAGAAAGGTATGCTCTTCAAATAGCAGTCCAAACTTTAGCACTCTTCATTAATTAATAAAATATTGATGAGACTTTATGGATGCATGGGAGGTTTTGGAGGGAGCAAGGGGGGAGAAGTGATGTAATTGAAAGGGGCAGAATTGGCACAGGACACCCCAAGACCAAGTTCTCAGCTCAAAGGAGATTTATTTACCCCAAGGGGACAAATGGCAGGGACTAAGAGACAAAGACAGGAGACAGAGGACAGGGGAGAAGGGGAAGGGAACAAAGAAGAGGAAAAGGGGTATTTGTCCTGGGGGGACAAAGGACTGCCTCTGGATAGAGAGGGGACAGATGTGGCCCATAGGAAAATGATAGTTGATAAAGGGACAAGGGAAACCCCCGTGTTAAGATGAGTTGGTTTATTTTGATTGGACAGGTTAATTGGGGTATCCAAAAGGGGGCTTTTGATTGCTGGACTTCAATATTTTGATAACTGGAACTTGATAGTTAGCTTCAGGAGGAGGAAGTGGCCAAATAAGGGAATAGACTTTGGTGGCTAGCTTTAGGAATGTAATCTAATGGTTTTAATCAAGACAGAAGGAATAGGAGAAAGGGAAGGCCTGCTAGAATCATGTTTGCCTGCTTGAGCCCTTCAGTACCTATACTATAATCTCAAAATTAAAATGGAAAAAGTACTGAGACTTTTGTGTTTAGTCATGTCTGGGACACCAGTTTTAGCTTTACCCTACCAACTTAGGCAACTAGACAAATGATCTGAAGTAAGCAAGAGATTCTGGGGAACAAGCAGAGGACTGTACCTGTGAGAAGGGAGGTTGGTGCGTGAGGTCCATACTGACTCTATCTGTCAGCCTTGAGCTGTGTTCTGTAGTGTGGTGCAGATAGGCTGAGGTCAAGGAGAAACGAGAGGTCTGTTTCACTAGAGCAGCCTGCACACATGGTGGAACTGGGGTAACTGATTTGAAATAAAGATCTAGATATGTGAGGCACATGGGACTTCTCTGAAGAAGAGCTAGCCTTTCACTGGATGAAACTCTTCAAGGTCCAGCACATAATAATAATGAAAGGGTATGTGTCATAACTGCTACCAAAATGCATATTAAAAGCATTCAACTGAAAAGCCAACTCTCAAAACAAAAGAGAATACTGACAATTTAAATTAATTGAAGAAATAAGGGTCAGAATGGAAAAGTGAAAATCAAATTGAGTTTAAACCCACCTTGTTAGCAGTTACACAAAATTTAAATGGACCATACACTCCACTTTAAAGGGAAGGGTGGCCAGATTGGATACAAAAGGCAAGGTCCAAACACACTCTGTCTAAAACAGATATGCTGGAAATGAAAGATGGAAAATGTCATGTAAGCAATGTTATTCCTAATTTACAGTTCCCAGGAGTCTGGGAATAGAAAGGAATTATTTTCTTTCATGATAAGCATTTTCTACCATCCCATAGAAAATATACATACTGCTGATCTACTGAGTATCTCCTCTCTAGGACTGGGGAAAAGATCAGGGCATCTGTGTTTACTTCTCAGTGTTTTACCATAGGTCCTAGTCAATGAAATAAGGCAAGAATAAAAGGCGCGTGGGTTGGAAGGGAAGAAGTAGTTTTGTCACTAGTTACAGAGAACATCATTTGGTTTATGGAAAATGCCATGAAATCTCTATAAAATAATGCTGCAACAAATTAATATTTTTAAAGGATTTTATAATTAAATCTTGATTGTTATAAATGTGAACTACTTAACTACCTGTATTACTATAAGGCTTGTATATTATGATTTGTATATAAATAAGATGTACAGATCATGTGAATAATACAGAGAATTCAAGAGAGAGCCACAGATAGTGAACTATGCGAAGAGTTTCGCAAAATTTCGCAGTGGGAGGATGCTCCTGGAACTACTGTGTGAAGCAATGGTTATCACGATGGACAGTTTTGACCTCCGAGGATGTTTGGCAATGTCTGGGCCATTTTTGAATGTAATGCTTGGTTCAGAGGCCCTTGACATCTAGGAAAGACCTGGAATGGAACTAAATATCCTATAAACTTGCCCAAAACAAGACATTACCTGCTCCCAAAATGTCAACTGTGCCACTTTTATTAGTATCTAGGATAAAAATATAGAAAAGAGAAAGGCAACCTTCAAGCCCCACCTCAAACTGCACATGACCAGAATCTGAAGTGGCTCCAGGCCTGGATATTGCACTTGAACTTGTGAAGTTGGTGGAATAAGGAAAGTATTTTTATGGCATTACAACAAGCATATTCTTAGGCAATACATAAGAATTGTAGTAAAAAAAATTGATACTCTGGTGTCCTAGTTAGCATTAATTGTCAACTTGTCACAGCCCAGAATTGCCTGAGAAGAGAGCTTCAATTGAGGGAATGCCAAGATCAGATTGGCCTGTGGACATGTTTGTGAGGAATTTACTTGATTGCTAATTGCTGCAAGAGGGTCCAACCCACTGTGGGGAGCACTGTTTCCTGGGCAGGTGGTCCTGGGATGTATATGACAGCCAGCTAAGCTGAGCCTGCCAAGGAGACAGCAAGGGACATTTTTACATGGATTCTGCCATACTGCTTGGCTGTGAAGTGAGTTCCATGATCTAAGAAATAGCAAAAAGACCAGTCTTTAGGGCCCTGCTTTGAATTTCTCCCTGAATTCCTTCAAGGATGGACTGTGTGACTCCTAAGATGAAATAAACCCTTTCTCCTCTAAGTTGTTTTTGGTCACAGTGTTTTATTACAGCAATAGAAAGAAACTCAAACAACTAGTTTTCAACACAATAACAAAATTTTGACCATCAGAAGATACATGTAAGAAGATCAAGAGAGCAAGTAAAAACTGGAAAAAATATTGCAGTACATGCGTAACTCGAAAACAAGTAGCCAGAATGTGCAAATTAATGGTGAAGATAAGCCAATAAAAATGGCAGCATTCTTAAACACTTTCTATGAAAAGACACTGAGAGGACCATATGTTAAAATGGGCTGAGTATAATTGTCACAAGAAGAATGCAAATTAAAGCCACTATGACCTTATCACGAGAGATCCACCAAAATAATTAAAATGAAGATTCAGGCAGCACCTTGATGACAACAAGGAGCAAAGGGAACACCTGACATTCTCAGTAAGAAGGGACATTTAGAGCTGGACATGGTGGCATAGAACTGAGGAAAAGGGCATCGATTTTGAGTTAAAGGCCAGCTTGTGTTGCACAAGACTTAGTCAATAATGAAAGTGAAATAAAGTGAGACAACTACTTTGGAAGATTTTCATAGACAATCTTAAAAAACAACAACAACAGAAATTTCAGTTCTAAGTATTTAGTCAAGAGAAATGAAAATATGTGGTGAGCAAGCTGTCTGAGAGTACTCGGAGCCTCCTCACCCAGCACCGCATTGGAGACAACCTTACTGCTCAGCAACAGGAACCCACTGGTGTGTGGAGAACAAAGTACTGTGCATGCAAAAAATACACACCCATTTATAAAACATTTAGCCAAGAAGCAGAATGCTGGAAACCATATCCTGTGTAATTCCAATTATCTACAGTTTAGGAAAGTTAGAGCTAATGTGTGGAAATAGAAACCAGAGCGGGCTGTCACCAGGAGGGGACTGACTAAGAGTGGGCAGTTCCTGGGGCTCTGCAAAGGTTCTGGATCTCCAGAGAGTTCTGGCTACAATGGTATATATATTTACAAAAACCCTTTGCACCCCAACCCATTTCTTTATTTCCTTTCATGCAAACGTGTCTTGATGCTTCTGCTGTTTGCAAGCAGAGGCAAACCAGGGGGCACTGTGGCTGGAATGGCTCTTCTGAAGAGCTGCCCAGCCAGAGCTAGAAGGAGGTCACAGCAATGGCTGGTGACCTTATGAAGCAGTCGGTGTTTGACTGACTTTTTGGAAGCATGAAAAAACTGAAGCAATTCATCATTCTCAATTCTACTGGGGGAAATTAGATGCCCCAAATCTTGTGTAACTGTTTACTTTGCTAAATTGCTGAGGAGATGGGAGTTTGTGATTCTATGAAATTAAAAGAAGGGAGAACAGAAGCTGTTCTCTGACCCCAAAGAAGAATGACTGCAGGCCCTGGAGCCCAGAAGGAATGAGGTGATTCCCAGCTTACCCATCTTATAGTAGTTCAACGGTACCTGCCATGCTCCAGTTGAGGGAGGCATCAGCTCTTTTCTAGTTCCTCACAAGGAGACTTTCCACATCCTTTGGCAAAAGATTTTATCCATAATGTTTTCTTTTTAATTAATATCCCTCAGGGAAGGAAGAGAGCTATTCTATAAGACTGACTCCCTAACTAACTAACTAACTAACTAGCTAGCTAACTAACTAACTTAACTAACTAACTAACTAACTAAATAAATAAATAAATAAAATGATGAGAGACAGAAACCTGCAATTTGAGATGTCTGAAAGATTAAGTCACGTTGTCATGGCATTGGTTAGAGGCAGTCACCCTTCAGGGAAACCATGAAGTTAGGCAACCTCATCTTTTAGTTAACAAGATGGCATCCACTCTGATGCAGCATGAGCAGTGGCAGTCTCAGAAAGGGAAAAGAGGACACAACGGATACTGGAGGGGTGCACAGGGGAGCAACACATTGGGCTTTCTGACCACTACTTGCTGTGTGTCTTCTAAACACCCCCCCACACACACACAGACACACACACACACACAGACACACACAGACACACACACACACACACACACACACACACACCTCAACCTATGAATCAGAAAATTTGGAAAATATATATGTGTGTGTACATATTACTACTATAAGTTAGTATAATATAACCCTTTTCAGCAGCACATTATGTCACGTTTCCCTCTAGTATTTGCACCATCACCGTTTCCTTCTGTTGTGACCTCTGTTTATACGCATCTATTAGGTACTTCTAATCACTGTGACAGAACAACTCACACAACTCGAAGGAGCAGGCACTCATTTTGACTAACGGCTTCAGAGGGACTTGATCCATTATAGCAGAGAAAGCATGGCAGAGCTTTGCTGTATGACTGTGTGACAGAGCTTCCTCCCATCTTGGCCAAATAGGAAGCAGCCAGAACTAGAGACATGGCTAACAGCTCTCAAAAGGCTGGCCCTAGTCACATACTTTGGCCAACCAGGCCCCACTTCCCAAAACCACACCGCCACCTGGGGATCAAGTGCTCGAACTATGAGCCTGTGAAGACATTTCAGATCCCCAAAACTATGTACAATGTAGCATTGGACTTCGTTCTACAATATTAGTAATTATTCATTTGTATTGCCTTTATAATAAGCATTTTAATGATTAACTGCACATAATTTTTACTTACTATAATATACAATATGATGGTACTTTTTAATGAGCTGTTTAAGCTTTTTGAGATGATGGTTCTGGAACTGGGGTAGACTTTTCCCCCATTTTGAGACCCAAAGCTGTCTCAAAATATCTCCCAAGGACATTGTCTGGGGATAGGCTGGGTCCTTGTTCCTATGACAGGGAGAACAGAAAACAGTAAGCATCTAAGAGTGTTAAAATCACTGTTTCCTTTCACAATGTCCAGTTAGAAGATGGATAATCTCTAAGAGACACCAATATTATTTATTCTGTGGTATGAAAGTCTTCCCCAAGGAAGAGCACAGCACTTAGTTATCCAATACCAAATGACCAGCCCTAAAATCATACATATACAAATAACTTTATATGTACTGAGCAGGTTGTATTTATGTGTTTAGGATGTCTTTCTGCCCATCTGTCTGTCCATCTGTCCATCCATCCGCCCACCCATCCATCCATCCATCTCTCTATCTGTAACAACAATGAAAGAAAAGGAGACTATAAAAAAGAAATGTCTGCAGTAGGAATGGGAGATCAGAAGCTCATTCATGGAGAGAAAATTCGATTGAGAACTGCTGACTGCCTCAACTTACCCAGTTGATTTCTGATGGATGTGCATTAGCTCTGATTTGATAGTTACTTCTGTCGGTTCTCTCAATGAGACTACTCCACTGTCTCTGTTAGGTGTTATTCACTCCTGAGTTGACCAGGTTTTGATATCTGTCAGCTGCTTCTGTCTGCTGTTCACTATTTGTTCTTTTACTCTTGCTTGCTGCATTATCAATACGGTCATCCATTTGAAATGGAAAGCATAGCTATTACACACCATTATCTGGACTGTATAAAATACTTTAAAAAAGCAATTCTTGTACTTCAGAAAGAAAATCCTCTGAGACATGGACAAATGTGACAAACCTTCTACCCTTGTGATTCACTGTCCATGGCCCTTCCTTGAAAATTCAGATTTGGGTAGTCAGAAGTCAAAGCCCAGCACCAGTATTCAAAAGTGGACAATCCTAATGTGTCTATGCCCACGAACCAATAATTTGACCACGATATGCATATTCCCATAAAGGTCACTGTGTGGTGGTTGAGTTCATGGCCTCTAGGAGTTAAAGACTCAGGTTCTCACCTTGCTTGAACAACACAGTGAATACGATGGCTGCCAAGTTTTTAGGCCGACAGATCTCTTTCAGGTTTTTCTCATTAAAAAACGTATCACCAGGTATGTCTGGATCTAGCTCATCAAGAAGGGCAAAAAATCACAGCTTTTACACTCAGTGATGGTTGCTTGAACTACACTGAGGAAAACAATGAGGCTCTGGTTGCTGGATTTGGTTAAAAAAGCCACGCTATTGATGATATCCCCAGAATCTGCTTTAAGGTTGTGAAGATAGCCAGTGTGTCTCTTCTGTCCCTGTATAAAGGAAAGAAGGAAAGACAAAGATCATGAATTTTAATGGAACCAGTAAGAATGGCCAAGATTAAAGAAAATGACAGCTCATGCTGGTGGGGACGTGGGAAAAGGGGAACACTTAATCATTTCTGGTAGGAATGCAAACTCATACAGCCACTTGCAGAAGAGGAGGCGGAAAGACTGTGAGATCCAGAGGGGATGGTTGACTCTAAGGTAGCAGTGTCTTCCAGATACAACAGGACTGATGCATGTGTGAATTCACAGAGACTGTGTCAGCATACACAGGATAAAGCTAGAAAAACTCATCCTGAGTGAGGCAACCCAGACCCCAAAAGGCAAATATTTTAAGTTTGCTCTTATATGTGGATGTTAGCTTTCAAGCCTTTGATAGATATGCTACAATCCATATAAAATATAGACTAGGTATTAAGTGAGGGACTGGTAAGAGTGAGCATTCCCTAAGGAAGGGAACATAGAATACATAGTTATGGAGAGACAGGGGAGACTGGAGTGGAAGGACTAAGTGGAGGAGGGTATGGATGAGAGAGAATATGGGGAGGGAAAACTAACATAATGGCTATTTGAGGGGTCATATGGAAACATACTACTATAGAAACAACTCTAAATGGTGTCATAAAATAATATTGGAGACAATGCTTGATATCTTTTTTATACAAAGTGAAACTCCAGTGCCAGGAATCAGTTACATCTAGTTGAGTTATTGGTTAAAGGGACCCCCATGGGAACCTCCAAACATCTCAGGCTATTGCTAAAGTTATTGGTTGCTTTATACACGTATATGGTAATGCCCTATTGCTGAAGACAGCACCTAAACACCTCATCGAATATGGAAAAGCTGAGCTGGTGCCTAACTAGAGCCTTCACCCCTACTGACTAGTGCGCATGGTACTAGAAGGTACTCTGCCCAATACCAGAGGAAAAGGTAGTCATCAATCCAGCCACAAACCATGCAGTCTACAACAGTGACCTGCCTGAAAGAACGCGGGTGCAACAGTAGCATAAACGTTGTGGGCGTAACTAAACACTCTCTGATTGGACTTAAGGCCCATTCCACAAGACGGAACCCGTACCTGACACTGCGTGAGTGGCAGGAACCTTAGACTGGATAGGCCATGGACTGGGGCAACACCAAATACTATTGTTTTGCTAAAGGAACATAGCAATAAAATGACTCCTAATGACATATTGCTCTCCCTATATGTCAGTGCCTTACTCAGTCATCAGCAGAGAAGATTCCTCTTGCTGTAGATGGGAACTATCCACACTGGACAATGTACAGAAAGTGAGAGCCTTTAGAACACTCAATCCTAAATGGGATGTCTTCATCAAATCCTTCCTCTCATGCTCAGGGACCCTTGCAGAAGAGGAGGCAGAAAGACTGTAAGATCCAGAGGAATGGTTGACTCCAAGGTAGCAGTGTCTTCCAGACACAACAGGACTGATGCATGTGTGAAGTCACAGAGACTGTGTCAGCATACACAGGGACTGCACAGGTTCAGAGCAGGCAGATGGGGTCCCAGTGCTAACATGCCTAACCAAGAAGTTATCTGCAATCAATACCTACTTTAAAGAAAAATTACTTCTCTCTAATGAAGTCTCACTGGTTATAGCAACCACACTCAAAGGGTAGGACCCATGTCCAGCAGTGGGTGGTCAACACAGAACAAACTTAATGGTATTTTGTAGACTTTTTGTTGCATATTGTCTTGTTTGGGCATTTTTGGTCTTAATGGTCTTTTGCTTGTATATTATAGTTTCTAATTTTGTGTTTTTATGGTATGTGTGTGCTTCCTGGGTTTTTTTCCTGGTTTGTTTTAGTTTTTTTTT
>CABHPP010111420.1:0-34864 GCA_902168425.1 Peromyscus attwateri | reverse complement strand
CACACACACACACACACACACACACACACACACACACACACACACACGGGATTTCTGGGTCTGGGGAATAGCTTAGTGGAAAAGCATTTATTTCAGAGAGTAAGAACCTGAGTTTGGATCCCCTGACTCACCCCCGACCCTAAAGCTGGAAGCAGAGCTTGACCATGCTCCTATGGCAAGATGGGAGGTGGAGACAGGAGAATGACCAGCAGTCTATCATATCAGCAACAAATAAGAGACCCCATCTCAACCCAGGAGGAAGGCAGGGCAGACACCAAGGTTGTTTCTTATTTGTGGGTCTGTTTCCTTTTGTGGGCTTTATTGCCATTTTATTTTGAGACAGAGTCTTCTTACACAGCCCAGGCTGGCCTGAACTTCATGGCTAGCCTCCTACCTCAGTCTTTTGAGTGCTGAGATTACAGGCATGCACCACTATACCTGGGTACGAATAGTTTGGGTAATGCGTTCACCAGTGTTATTGTAATTTTCATAATTTGCATGTATTTGCCATTATGTAATGACCTTATTTATTTATCATGCTGCCTTTTGCTGACATCTGCCTCATCGGCTGCCAAAATAGTAATCCCGGCTTGTCCCTTGTTAATGTAGGAATATCCTCTTACACGGCTGTTCTCTGAATAACATTCTTGGTTTGTGTTTCTTATAGGCAACAAAGTTTTAGATTGTTTTTCTAGCCAGGAAGCCACTGTTTGAAAGAAGAATTCAGCTGTTGTCATTTAATGCCTGAATTTATAACATTTTATCCATGCCATGGAAAAATTTTTAATTTTTATGTACCACCTCATTTTCAGTTTGTGGTACTTTCAACTTGGTTTCCTTTTAAATCATATCAGCAGATGATCTGAATAAATCCATCTTCCTAAGATTTTCAGTTATGCTTTTAGAAAACGGTTAGCACTCATATTTACTTCTATTATTAACCTGAGTCCTTTGAATTAATTCTCTCTCTTTTTCCCTTCTTTTTACTTCAGGGACTCTAGACTCATGTAAATTGAGTAAGTGCTCTATAGTGAGCAACAGTCCCAGCCTTCAAGTGGAGAACATTGAAAATCTACCTTTCAATGGATAGAACTGTGGCTCAGTGATAGACAGCTTCTCTATCATATAAGGCCCTGGGCTTGATCCCCAAAGGTGATAAAATAAAGGCAAGGTTTTTGTTTGTTTATTTATTTATTTAAAAGACAAGGTCTGTCTGTGTAGCGCTGGCTATCCTGGGCTGGCTTTGAACTCACAGAGATATGCTTGTCACAGGGATCTACATGCCTCTGCCTCCTCAGTGCTGGGATTAAAGGCCTGTGCCACTACACCTGGCCTGTATTAGTCAGGGTTCTCTAGAGGAACAGACCTTATAGAATCTGTCTGTCTGTCTGTCTGTCTAGAAAGGGGCTTATTAGAATTGCTTACAGGCTGTGGTCCAGCTAGTCCAACAATGGCTGTCTACCAACAGAAGGTTCAAGAATCCAGTCATTATTCAGTCCACAAGGTTGGATGTCTCAGGGCTGCTCTTCGGTCTACGTCAGAATCCCGAGAAATAGGCTCTAATGCTAGTGAAGGAATGGACTGGCCAGTGAGAAGGGAGGACAAGCAGGCAGAGAGCAAGCTTCCTTCTTCCATGTCCTTCATATAGGCTGCCAACAGGTGTGGCCCAGATTAAAGGTGGAGCTTCCCACCTCAAAATATTCAGATTAAAAGTGGGTCTTCTCACTTCGAATGATTTAATTAAGAAAAAAATCCCTCATAGGTGTACCCAGCTACTTGGGTTTTAGTCAATTCCAGATGCAGTCAAGTTGACAAGCAAGAACAGTCATCTCAAGTTCATCCCTTATCAGCTTGATACACAACCATATCTTCTTATGTCATGCTTAGCTTCTAAATGAAAACAATAACTAGGTCATAATTATGCCTAACATGATACAACTATCCCTCTTACAACTGCAAAAACATTATAACTTTAGAATAGGTGGCAATGTCCCTTGAATATTCTTTTAGTGTCCCAAACTTAAATATGATAACTATTTATACTCCTTTAATTTAAGTTACATCATATGATAAAAAAATCATATGAGGAAAGAAAACACAAACATCTGTACAAACACATTCTTCACAAAATGTGACAGAAACACTCAGGTCAACTTAACCCTCATTTCTGCAACTGGTCACATGGTCTTAGCTGGCATTTGTAACTACCTTTCTCTACTACCCATTCTGTATTTCCTCCACCCTTGGTAAGAACCTCAGAAGATCTTGGCTCTTTTCCTGGAGGAGTGACCTCTATCTTCATTCCTGAAGGGTCTGTGCGCTTTGTCATGTTGCCCAGATTAGGCTGTTGTAGTTTCCCATTGACTTTAATCACAGGACAGGGTAGCACCAAGAGAAGCCCTAAAGGAGCTCCTGCACTCCAGACATAATCCTTCTTACCTTCATTGTGGAGAAGCAATCTGATTTCTCCATGGTAATCTGCATCAATCGCCCCTCCTAACACTGCTATTTCTTTCTTAGCCTGTTGGCTTAAGGGCTTCGGAAGCCCTAAGTGTCCAAGGGAAGTCTGAGCTTCCAGTTCAATGGAAGGTTTGTTGTGTCTCCTGGCTGGAGCATTTTGTTTCCTCCCTCTGGAACCAAAACAGCTAAGCCAACAGAACTTAAAGTCATGGGAACAGGAAACAAATTTTCCTGGTGGGTCACTAGGGGTGATAGTGAGTGGAACTATTCCCTTTTCCACACCTTAATTCCTGGACCCGTGGCTCCTGGCTATGGGAGAAAATTTACCATATACTGGATACTGATTCAAAGCATATACTGCCTTCTGGAGAAACCTGCCCCAGCCCTCCAGGCTACCGACACTTAATTGGCACTGTAACTTGTGAAATCAAAAGACCATTCCATCTTTCTATCAGGTCATTTGCTTCATTATGGTGAGGAACATGGTCAGATTAGTGGATCCACAATCCTGGGCCCATGGTCACACTTCTCTGGCTGTGAAATGAGTTCCTCGGTCAGAAGCAATACTGTGTAGAATATCATGATGGTGGGTAAGGCGTTCTGTAAGTCCATGGATGGTGCATTTTAGCAGAAGCATTATGTGCAGGAGAGGCAAATCCATAACCAGAATAAGTATCTACTCCAGTAAGGACAAAGTGTTGTCTTTTCCACAGAGGAAGTGGTCCAATGTAGCTGTATTACTCAGGGTTCTTAAGAGTAAAGAGTAACAGAATTTATAGAATTGATCTCTCCCTATATATAGAAAGGGGATTTATAAGAATGACTAACAGGTTGTGGTCCAGCTATCCAACAATGGCTGCCTATAAGAATGGAAGGTCCAAGAATCCAGTAGTTGCTCAGTCCCTAAGGCTGGATGTTTCAGCTGATCTTCAGTATATGCTGGAATCCTGAAGAAGTAGGCTCTAATGCCAGCGAAGGAATGGATTTGCTAGTGAGGTGAAGGCAAGCAGGCAAAGAGCAAAAGCTTCCTTCTTTCATTTTCTTATATAGGCTTCCAGCAGAGGGTGTGGCCCAGATTAGGGGTAGGTCTTCCCACCTCAGAATATCTGGATTAAAGGTGGATTTTTCTCACCTCAAAAATCAGGATTAGAAGTCAATCTTCCTACTTCAAATTAAGTAAAAATCCCGCACAGGGGTGCCCTTTTATTTTTGAGTTTCAGTTAATTCCACAATTGACACTCAAGAATAGTTATCACAGCAGTCGACCTGCCACCAGGTTGCTGGCTGGTCACCCTGGGGAGTGCCGTATCTGGGGCTCAGTGTTGGTCTCTGCTGTTGGCAGATCTGTCACTCAGGAGCAGCCATAGCTAGGTCAGCCTTGGCGAGTAGAAGTCCAGGTTGTTGAGCCCATGCCTAACTCCCATCTCTGCCACCATGGCCACTTTGTTCATGGCCCCATCGGGCAATGACAAGAATGGCTGGGGAAAGAGGCTGACTGTCCACAGAATGGGTCATCCTATATACTTGATTATTGAACTTCTCCTCTGCTGATGACCATTTACATGGGACACAATTACCTTCACATCCTTCGCCCATTTGCAGAGATCTATCCACATATCTCTTCCCCATATTTCTTTCTCCTAAATTTTCCAATCATGCATTTTCCAAGTCCCTGACCATCCAGCCAATCCATTGGCTACATCCATTGGCCCATGAATCAATGAACTAAAGAAAATCTGAGCTGGGCAGTGGTGGTTCATGCCTTTAATCCCAGCCCTTAGGAGGCAAAGGCAGGTGGATCTCTGAGTTTGAGGCTAGTCAGAGGAACTCTGGTCTACAGAGTGAGTTCTAGGACAGCCAGGGCTATACACAGAGAAACCTTGACTCAAAAAAAAAAAAACAAAAAAACCCAAAAACCCCCCAAACAAACAAACAAACAAAAAAACAAAAAAGAAAGAAAGAAAAAGAAAAAAAAAAGAAAGAAAGAAAGAAAAGGGAAATCTGGTTATTTCTCCTTCCAAACAAAATCTATGACCATGTGTATTGCCTGGATTTCTGTCCACTGTGAAGATTTCCCTTCATTGGTACCTTTCAGGGTTGTCCCAGAAAGAGATTGTCTTAAGTCAGTGTTCTATTGCTAGGAAGAGAAACCATGACCATAGCAACTCTTAAAAAGGGAAACATTTAATTGGGGCTGACTTATAGTTTCAGAGGTTTAGTCCATCATTAACATGGTGGCATGCAGGCAGACATGGAGCTAGAGAAGTAGCTGAAATTTCTATATTCAGATCCACAGGCAGCAGGAAGAGAGAGAGCTACTGGGCCTGGCTTGGGCTTCTGAAACGTCAAAGCCCACCCCCAGTGATACACGTCCTCCAATAAGGCCACACCTACTCCAACAAGGCCATACCTTCTAATCCTTTCAAATAGTGCCACTTCCTAAGCATTTAAATATATGAGCCTATGGGGGTCATTTTTATTCGAACCGTCACAGGGGTTGTAATGCTGCAGCTGATCACTTCTGGGTGCCTCCATAGTATGTAGAACCATCAGTAAACCAGGCCCTAGTGTAGTCAGATGTTTCTCGGGCTCGCCAAGCCTCTGCAGTCCTGTGGCCTGCTTATAGAATAATCACTCTGAAGCTTATATTAATTATAACTGCCCGGCTAGCTCAGTTGGTAGAGCATGAGACTCTTAATCTCAGGGTCATGAGTTGATGCCTCATGTTGGGTGCCACTTATTAAGATCAATCCATGTGAGTCTATTAAATGGGTAACAGAATTTATTAAGATATAAATTAAGGAAATACACTCATGATTATAGAATGGAATAGACAGAAGAAGTCATCCTCTGATCTGACCAGGAGTTAATCCACCTCGCAGCCAGGAGCCAGAAGCAGGGGCTGTGTACTTTTTCCAGCTCCTTATCAGAGGTCATGTAAAACCACAGCAAACACCGCCTCCTTTGGGCCATATAGCCCATGGTCATGGGCGGAGCAAATACCACTACAAACAAGGAATATGGGTTAACTTAAAATGTAAGAACTCATTAGTGATAAGCCTGAGCTATTGGCTAAGCATTTATAATTTATATTAAGCTTCCATGTGATTATTTGGGAGCAGGGGGCCAGGACAGGAAAACTCTGACTACAGTGGGTCAGATTACACCTAGCTTATGATGGGCAGCTCAGGTCACATGGTAACTTGGTGGCCCATTATCAAACATTCAGTTTCCGCTAAGGCACAATAGCAGGTCAAGATCTGCCTCTCAAAGGGAGAACAGTTGTCTGCAAATGATGGTGGAGCCTTGCTCCAAAATCCCAAAGGTCTCCTCGGTGATTCAACTATAGGGCCTGCCAAAGGCTCCAGACAGCATCCCTATTAGCCACTGACACCTCAAGTACCATAGGATCTGCTGGATCATGTGGTCCAAGTGGTAGAGCAGCCTGCACAGCAGCCTGGACCTGTTGAAGAGCCTTCTCATGTCCCAGGCCCCACACAAAGCTAGCAGCTTTCTGAGTCACTTGGTAGATGGGTGGGAGTAACACACTCAAGTGAGAATCCAAATAGTCTCATACAACGTTGTGCTCCTTTCTTAGTGGTGGAAGGGACCAGGTACAATAACTTATCCTTCACCTTAGAAGGAATATCCCTGCATGCCCCACACCACTGGACTCCTAAGAATTTCACTGAGGTAGAAGGCCCTTGAATTTTGGTTGGATTTATTTCTCATCCTCATGAATTATCAACAAGTCCAAAGTATTTTCTACCTCCTGCTCACTTGGTCCAGTCAGATAACGTCATCAATATAGCACACCAATGTGATACTTTGTGGAAGAGACAGGGAATCAAGACCCCTTTGAACTGAGTTGTGACACAGGGCAGGAGAGTTATGTCCTTGAGGTAAAACTGTAAAGGTATACTGCTGGCCTTGCCAATGGAAAGCAAATTGCTTCTGGTGGTCCTTATGGACAGGTACCGACAAAAAGTTATTTGCTAGATCCATAGCTGCATACCATGTACCAGGAGCTGTGTTGATCTGCTTAAATAAGGGCACCATATCTGGTACAGCAGCTGCAATTGGAGTCACTACCTGTTGAGATTTCAACAGTCAACTGTCACTCTCCACGATCCCTCTGTCCTTTGCACTGGCCAGATGGGAGAGTTAAAGGAAGATGTGGTGGGAACCACCACCCCTGCATCTTTCAGGTCCTTGATGGTGGCACTCATTTCTGCAGTTCCTCCAGGGATGCCATACTGGTTTTGTTTCACTATTTTCCCTGGCAGAGGCAACTCTAAAGGCTTATCATTTCCAACCATAATAGCCCTCACTCCACAAGTCAGGGAACCAGTGTGAGAATTCTGCCAACTCCTAAGTATATCTATTATACATTCTGGGACTGGAGAAATAACCACAGGATGAGTTTGGAGACCCACTGCGAGTCAGACCAGCCAAAACTCCATTAATCACCTGACCTCCATAAGGCCCTACTTTAACTGGAGGGCCACAATGTTTCTTGGTCTCCTGGAATCAGCATCAATTCAGAACCTGTATCCAATAGACCCTGGAACATGGTTGTTTCCTTTCCCCCAGTGTACAGTTACCCTTGTAAAAGGCCTCAGGTCCCTCTGGGGAAGAACTGGAGAAGGCTAACAGCAGAACTCTTAGGTATTTTATCAAGGTCCTTCCTCAGGGGAACCTGGCCATCCCTTCACTCAAGGGGTTCTGGGTGTGCAAACTGACTCAAGCCTGGAAATTGGGTCACAGGCTGAGATTCCCTTGTGCCACAATCCAATGGAGCCTTTCTTTCATTTGTTTAGGAAACTTTCTGCTTATAAACATCAAACAAAAGTTGAGTAGGCAGCCTATATATCTCATGTCTGCAAACACCATGATTGATGAGTCAGTACCAAGGGTCCATACGAATCACACCACCATAAAATTTACTTTACCTATGATGATTATTATGGGTTAGGCTATTATGGACATTGCTTTGTCTATGCTGTCCATTATGATAACTACGACCACCTTGTCTTTAGTGATTCAATGCTGCCACCTGGCCCCTGCTACCTCGGGGCCCAGTTAAACCCATTGCATTTAATTCATCCAACTGAGCAGCAGCATCTCCAACCCTAAGGTCTGGGACAAGGAAAGGGGCAACAATGAAGCTCTTCAGATGTGCGGGTGGCCCTCTCACCATTTTGTGTCATGTAGGATTAGTGAAGGGCATGTCTTCTGGGCCTTCCCAATGTGGGGGATTAGGTTTTACACAATGTACCCACTGGAGCATTGAAATGTCCTTGAGCCTTAAAATCCCTTCATCAACACTAAGCTGAGGGATGTCAGGCATCTCCAACTCCTTTCCAGTAGGCCAGCTTTTGACAAATGCTTTAACCAACCATTCATACAAACTCCCCCCCCCCCCCAGACAGGGTTTCTCTTTGTAGCCCTGTCTGTCCTGAAACTGGCTCTGTAGACCAGGCTGGCCTCGAACTCAAATTTAGAGATACACCTGTTTCAGGTGTGTGCTACTACCTCCAGGCTTTCAAACAAACTTTTGACACCCCTCCTTTTTTTTTAAACTGTGCAAGCTTCCATATTAAACCTAGAATCTCCACTCAGTGGGCCCATATCAATAAACTCATCCTGATCCAGTTTTATGTTCCTGCCACCATGATCCCACACCAATCCACTCCCACACCTATTCCCAGACTTCTGCTTGAATGAATGAGCAAACTCATTAAGCTCTTTAGTAGTGTAGCACACCTCCTCATGGACTACACTTTCCACCTCCTCTAGGGGCCGCTTTGCCTTGAGTCTGGTTTTAGGTCATGAGGCAAGTATTGGTGGCCCTGAGGGACATCGGTATTGTCTTCACTGGCGTCTACTTCAGAGAAGGTCACTGTTGGTTTAGCAGACAATGAAGGATTCATTTCCTTAGTCAAAGCGGAAAAGGTACTATTTCAGGGGGTGAAGGTGAGGGTACATCTGCTGAGGGCAGAGAGACTACTTCCTCAGATGAGATAAATTCTTGCGAACCTGAGGCCTCTAGGGTTCTCCCACACACCCCCATCCCAAGTTACAGGATCCCATTTTTGTTGTTGTTTTTAGACAGGGTTTCTCTGTGTAGCCCTGGCTGCCCTGAAACTCACTCTGTAGACCACCCTGGCCTTGAACTCAGACATCCGCCTGGCTCTGGAGTGCTGGGATCAAAAGCATGCAACACCGCTGCCTAGCCTGGATCTCATTCTCTACCAACTAACGCCCTTACTTTAACCGCTGACACCCTCTGAGGCTGAGACTTGAATTTTCACTGTAATTCAGCCAACTTTATAAAGAGGGCTTCAGTTTGATTTTCTGAAACTTGAGCTCTGGCTGCTGGAGAGAAGATTCTCTTCCTGGACACACTTAGAAACCTTTAGACTGTTTATGCACATCTGGAACCAGCCAGTTTTATCTCTGAGTTCATTGTTGCCCTTCATCGTATTCTGAGAGGCTGGAAGTCAGTTAATTTTATCACAGAGCTTACTCGTTTTCTTTGTCAATTTATCCAGAGATGCTAGGAGCAACCAATTAGCATAATTTTCCTTATTTTTCCACAAATTGTCAAAAGTTTCTCTCCAAGCTTCTAGGAGAGGCTTCAGTAACTGTAGGGGTTGGCCAATTGGAAAGCCTATTCCAGGTAATTAAAAGAGTCATCCTTAGACTTCTGTTGCTCTAGAACCACTTCTGGTACAAAATCCATATTAGTCAGGGTTCTCTAGAGGAACAGAACTTATAGAATGACTCTATTTTTTTTTCAAGACAGGGTTTCTCTGTGTAACAGTCCTGGCTATCCTGGAACTCACTTTGTAGACCAGGCTGGCCTCGAACTCACAGAGATCCGCCTACCTCTGCCTCCTAAGTGATAGGATTAAAGTTGTGAGCCACCATCATCCAGCTATCTATTAAGGGGATTTATCAGAATAGTTTACAGGCTATCCAACAATGGCTGTCTACCAAGGGAAGGTCCAAGAATCCAGTAGTTGCTCAGTCCATGAGACTGGATGTCTCAGCTGGTCTCCAGTACATACCAGAATCCTGAGGAAGTAGGCTCTAATGCCAGGGAAGGAATGGACTTGCCAGCAAGGAGAGCGCACACAGGCAAAAAAGCAAAAGCTCCCTTCTTCCATGTCCTTACACAGGCTGCCAGAAGAAGGTGTGGTCCAGATTAGGGGTGGATCTTCCCTCCTCAAAAGATCTGGATTAAAAGTGGTTCTTCTCACTTCAAAGGATTTAATAAAAAAATCTGCTTGGGTTTTAATTATTCCAGATGTAGTCAAGCTGACAACTAAGAATAGTCATCACATGGCCTAAAGTTACGTTTTCAAAACTTGAGTCTTTGTTCTCTGTCCCTTCTTTCAAGCCTTTTGTTGCTGTCTTACCTTTTCTGCCAAACTTGTCCTCTGCTAATGTTACAATGTCTGATTTCTCGTGTGCGTCTTGCTATTGACAGACCTCCTCTGTTTTCTAGAATTGCCTTGGTGTTGAAGCCTGGTGTGCAGAGAGCTGTATGCCCGTGCCGCATGACGGTGGGCAACTGTATCGCGATGTGTATGAACATCTGCTTTAACAGCATAATCTTTGCCCCTTCAACCCCCTCCTCCCAGAGGCAGATTTTCTAGACTACATGAGGGGTCTGGCTGTCTTCTAAAGTCAGACAGGAAAGAGACTTGCAAAATATAAAACAATGTCTTTCTTCTGACTTTGGAAAAATTTCTAATGAAATACGTTATATATATTAGCATGTAGTGAACATAGGAATTTATTTTGCAGTGCTAGGGATTGTGAACTGAAGTTTCCAGAAAATAGCCACACCTATGTTTATGACCCTACTCGTCTGATTAGGTCTTATGTTTATGGAGAGTTGGAATGTTGTGTGTCTGAAGTCAAATTATCTTGGGCTATCTTTAGCCTTTTGGTAGCCATTTGTTGCCCACTTCTGTGTCTCATCCTTGAGACTTTGTGTGAAATCTTTTGGGCTGTCTTAACAGACCACTAGCTTCCACCAACCCAAAAGCTAAGAATGGCGTCAGACAGCATCTGAGACCTAAACAGAGTCTGCCAGGCTTTGCTGTAATCCGTCCACCTTACATTCCAACCAAGGTAAAATACCTTGGCTTATGACTTTATTTTGTTCTGTAGCTGTAAAAACTTCATGAAGCTGTTACCACTTTGGATATGGTATTTGATGCACACTGAATCTGTGTTCCTAGGCCATGGTCACTCATATTTTATTTCAGAAGATACCATTTCTTATTCCTTTTAGGTGTGAGTTGTGTTTCATGTCCGTAGGATGGAACCCAAGGCCTTATACATGCTAGGCAACCTTGTTACCACTAAGTTATACCCCTCAGCCCTGAATGGCATTTTAAAGTTGATAGAGACACGTTTTATTCTTCGGCTTTTTGAGACATGGTCTCTCTGTGTAGCCCTGGCTGTCCTGGAATTCCCTATGCAGACCAGGCTGGCCTTCAACTCACTGAGATCTGCCTCCTGAGTGCTGGGGTGATGGAGTCACATTTTAAAAGTGTTGGTTTCAGTTTTGTATACAGTAAATTGTAGATGGATTTTTCTGTCCTGCCAGTCAGCTCCCAAATCACGACACAGAGACTTCTTATTAATTATGAAAGCCCAGCCAAAGGCTTAGGCTTGTTTCTAACTAGCTCTTATAACTTAAATTAACCCATATCTTTTTTGTTTGTTTGTTTTTTTTTTGAGAAAGGGCTTCTCTGTGTAGCCTTGGCTGTCCTGGATCTCGCTCTGTAGACCAGGCTGGCCTCGAACTCACAGAGATCCACCTGGCTCTGCCTCTAGAGTGCTGGGATTAAAGGCATGTGCCATCACCGCCCGGCTAGCCCATATCTTTTAATCTACATCTTTTTATGTGGCTCGGTTACCTTTACTCCTTACTCCCATGCTGCTTCCTTCCATCTGGCTGGCAATTCTGCCTTTCTTCTTCCCAGAGTTCTCTCTCTGCCCAGAAGTACTGCCTATCTTTCCTGCCTAGCTATTGGCTGTTTATCTTTTTATTACACCAGTCACAGCAATACGTCTTCACACAGTGTACATATATCCCACAACAATAAATACTGATAAATTTAACGTCTAAACAAAAGCTCCCTGGGGGTCCTCAAAGTTGCTTAAGAGTGTAGGTCAAGTGTAGTGACTCATGTCTATAAGGCCAGAACTGGAGAGGCTGAGGCAGGAGGATCAAGAGTTCAAGGTCTGGACACGGAAGACGGTTGTTTGGCTCGAACTGTTTCAGGGGCACCCAGGCAGGGGGATCTGTTCCTGGTCTATGGGCAAGCTTCTGGAATCCGGTGCCTGTGGTGTGACGTCTTGCACAGCCTTGGTGCAGTGGGGAGGGGCTTGGACCCGCCTAGGCTCAGTGTGCTGGGCTCTGCTGACTCCCCATGGGATTTGGGGGATGTGGGGATGTGGGGTGGCTTGGGAAAGAGGGCTGGGGTGGGAGGAGGGAGGAGGGGGTCTGTGGATAGTGTGGAGTGAGTAGAAAATTCCTTAATAAAGAAAAATGAAAAAAAAAAAAGAGTTCAAGGTCAGGAGCTGGAGAGATCACTCAGGGGCTGCTCTTCCAAAGGACCCGGGTTTGATTCCCAGCGTACACGTGATGGCTCACAACTGTCTGTAACTCCAGTTCCAGGGGATCCAGTGTCCTCTTCTGGCCTTCACAGGAACCAGGCACACATGCAAAATACCCATACATTTAAAAAAAAAAACTTACAAAAGAGTTCAAGGCTAGCCTCACTACAGAGTGAAACCCTATCTCAAAAAGAAAGGGGTTATAATAGTGTTGAGCCAAAAGCATTTTGAGAGCTACTGATTTAAGGCATCATTAGGTCATTTTTTTTTCTAGTACATAGTCTGTTTTGTTAACTGCTGCTCAAAGCATTTCTGAACACCTGAGCAGAATTCTTGGGGGAGAAATCATCCTTGTTGGAAAAGTCAACTCGTGAGCCACTGTGGCTGGAGAAGGGCTGGCACTGAGAGAAGGGGGAGCTGGGACTATTCAGCATGAGAAAGGGATTCGAATTGGAAGAGCTTGCTGAGGATCTGGGGAGAGGACATAGGAGGTGCAGGAGAGGGAGGTGGCTGGCACTGTAACTGGAGGTGGGGCCCAGAGGAAAGAGTGCCCAAAGAAAGCTTCCTGGCCGGGCAGGAGCAAGCTGTGGCTGCCTGCTATTTTTCAAATCATCTTCAGGGATCTCTGTGAGACCTTGTATTAAGAGAAAAACCTCTCCAGGTGGTGATGGCACACGCCTCTAATCCCAGCACTTGAGAGGCAGAGGCCGGCAGATCTTTGTGAGTTACAGGCCAGCCTGGTCTACAGAGTGAGTTCCAGGACAGCCAGGGCTACACAGAGAAACCCTGTCTGGTAAAATGGGGGGCGGGGAGGAAGAAAGGAAGAAAAAGAAAAAGCCCGTTATATGTGTGAATGACTGGAGAGATGGATGGCTTAGTGGGAAAAAGCGTTTGCCATGGCAGCATGGAGACTGGAGTTTGGATCCCCAGCACAACGTAAAAGCCAGGCACAGGCGCAGGAAAGACACAGTGCTTGTAACTCCAGTCCTGAGATGGGGGCAGAGACAGATGATCTCTGGAGTTCTCAGGACACTCCATCTAGCTGAATTCATGAACTCTGGTTTCAGTGAGAGATGCCACCTCAAAAAATAAGGTGGAGAACAGTTAAGGAAGACCTCTGGCTTCATATGCAAATGCATGTTATATGCACCCCCGCCCACAGGTATACCAGCCACCTCCACTAAAATAAAAACGGAAAAAAAATGAATTCATTTACAGTTTGGCTAAAATCTTTCTCCCAAGAGCTCTAGGGGTAGACTGTTTTTTATTCCTGGCATGGTATTTCTTGTAGGGATCCTAATTTCTTAAGACTCCATTGTAGGGTTGGGTCGTACCCCATGACTGCTCCAAATCCACAGTAAACATCTGTTGTTATATTTAACATCACCCTTGGTAAGTGATGTTTGGGGAAACTGGGGAAGAGGAGCTTTGTTATATGTTAGAGTTGATGGCTGTAATGGAGAGAAACCATGAGGTAAAATGAGGAAGACAGAGTTCTGAGCAAGCTGGAAATCAGAACAGAAAGTCAACGGGTAAAAGGGAGGCAGGCTTTCAAAGTGCAACCAGGGGTTAGTGTTTGGAACCTTTGCGGCTCTCAGGATGAAAGTAGTGTTCTGTGACTATGACATCATCATTGTTAATTACCCCTTAGCGCAAATCTGCCTAAATGGAGGTGTGTGTGTGTGTGTGTGTGTGTGTGTGTGTGTGTGTGTGTATAAGGGTATTTAACATGATGATTAAACTATATTAATGATAATTTTCACTTCTCTAGCACCATATATCTTAGGATATTCTTTTAAAGTGCGTCCACAGGTTTTAATTAGGAAGAAGTAAACCCATCCCATTCTACAAAAGAGGAAACCGAAATGCCAAGAAGGAAAGTGGATTTTGGCTGACTGGAGCTGCCTTGTCGCCGCCGCCCAGCAATGGGCTGAAACTTTCCTCTTTCCTTCCTCCCGGAATTGACGTTCACAGGCTTTACGTGAAGAATACCAATTTGCTCACGCTTGACACTTGAGGCATCCAAGACAACCCCCCACACATTTGAGGACGCAGATGAAACTGCTGATTGATTGATTTAGCCTGGGGTATGACTCAGTGGTGGAGTACTTGCCAAGCATGCCGCAGGCCCTGCGTTTCCATCCTGCCCGTGTCAAAGAAAAATAAAGCTCATTTTAAGTCACCCTCTGCTAGTATCAAAACGAGTGAATGAACAAAAAAAATAGCCATGAAAGGAAAGCCCGAGGATTCAAATGGGCCATAAAACTCAGTCATTCTGAGCCTTGTTTTCCTCTTTAAACCATTTTCAGTCATGGGTTATGTATGGCTGTAGCTCAAAATGGAAAATCTGATTGCTTCCTTTCCTACCTTTTATAGATCATTTCCATTTTCAGATGAAGGAAGCTGAAAGGGATGCCTGCAGGGAAATGCAGAGAAAAACAGGAAATAGTCTTTGCAGCAGCTGTATCTGAAAAGGTCCAAGTGAGGGCCGTGTATCTCAGAAGCTGTTATGACAAAGCCCCAGCAGACGTGAAGGTGGAGGACCATGCATTCATCAGCCACTTCCCACAGCGGCCAGCTTGCTGCTAGCTCCTTTTCTCCCAGTCTCCCCTCCACCTGCTCTGCTTGACTATCTAAAGTCAAATCCAACATGCAATCTCCTTTCACCCTGGACATTTCTATTTCTTTCATTTTTTCCCTAGTAAGTA
This sequence comes from Peromyscus attwateri, assembly GCA_902168425.1. Taxonomy (NCBI): domain Eukaryota; kingdom Metazoa; phylum Chordata; class Mammalia; order Rodentia; family Cricetidae; genus Peromyscus; species Peromyscus attwateri. Next base: position 20,054 of record CABHPP010111420.1, on the reverse strand, counting down.
AAGAACCTTGAGAACAGAAGCAGAAGCCCATTATCCCGCCCAACAGGGAACCGGGTCTTGAATGCCGTCTGACACTCCATTTATTTTGTTCCAGGCTGTTTCAAGATTGTCCCCAAATTGCATTACTTGATGTTTCTTAGGTTCTTTTATTTTTTGTTTCTTTCTTTGTTTAGAAGCCTCTTTTCCTTTCACTTTCCTCCATTCTATTAATTTGGCAGAAAAAAAAGTGATCATATGCCACCTAGAACTTTCCAGTCTATATTTAGCTAACTGTGCATTTGTCTGGTGTCTTTTAGCACATTTCTCCATCTGTCACATTTCTTTAAATGGTGGTTAGATCTTTCTGCTTTCTTTTTGGTTTGGTTTCTCTGTTTTCTTTTCTTGGTGTTGGGGGTTAAACCTGGGGCCTTGCCCATGGTAGACTCTAACTCTAGCTGTCATTTTCAATTTTGGTTTTGAGACCTTTGACAAAGTCTTGCTTAAGTGAGTCACTCACTTACCCAGTAGCCCAGGCAGGCTTTGATTTTGTAATCTGCCTGCCTCAGCCTTCTGAGTAGCTGGATTCTAGGCCTGTGTCCCCAGGCCCTGGAGCTGTGCTTTCTATTATATTGTATTGCATCACACAGGAGGAGGTGTAGAATGTTCTGGTCCTGACATCTGGGGCACGCTTAGATGGAAGAGTAGAGTGCATGGTGTTATTGCAATATGATGCCTTTTTTTTTATTCCATTGTTTCCGTCTTATTAGCTGGGCGAGGGCTCTACCGTGGAGCCATGCTACATGCCCTCTGTGATTCTTTTATAAAGGAAGCATTTCTTTGGTTACCCCAAAATACAGGAGAGACGAGAGAAACGTGGGAATTCCCCCATTAGTTAGTACTTTTCAGTTATATGCCCTAGAAACCTCTAACGTCTACTGAGATGAATGTTTTCCTAAGTAAATTCACAGATTTAAAATTCGTTTTGTATTTGATGTGTGTCACTTGATTTCACTTCATTGTTGTTGTTTATTTGAGACAGGGTCTCCCATTGTAGCTCAGCCTAGCCTGGAACTCAATATGATCCCCAGGCCGAAGACAGAGGGCACCTAGGCAGTTAGGAACTGGCCCCAGCAGGATCCTGATTGTCTGTAGATCCGAGCTGCCTGGACAAACACTCACGATGTTACTTGCAGAGGTTCCATGGGTCCAAGTCCCTCTGCTTGATGGCTTTTAGGCAACGTTATTAGTTTATGGCGGGAGCTTGTTGTGGTGAGGAGACAGGCTCACCCTTTATCCCTTACCTGACATTGTGCTCTTCACTCTGTCACATTTAAAGTCCTTGCTGCTTGAGCGCTTTCTTGGGACTCCTGCTTCGAGAGTTTCTTTCTTTCTGTTTAATTTTTAAATCGAATATCTTTTACCTATTCCTTGACTATTCTATACATGCACACAATGTATATTGATCATATCCACCCAAACTCCCTCTTCCTACCCCCACCCCCAGAAACCTAATATACCCTCTCTCCCCTTCATGTTCTTCCCTTTTATTTTTATTTTTTGTAACCCACTGATTTCAATTAGTGCTGCCTTTTGAATGTTGGCTGATCTTGTGCAGGTGACTGTAGATGGACTTTCCTCTGGGCTACCAGCTCACAAAAAACCCCAACACAGAGACTTATTATTAATTATGAAAGGTTGGCCTATAGCTTAGGCTTGTCCCACTAGTTCCTATATCTTTTTTTGTTTGTTTGTTTGTTTGTTTGGTTTTTTGGTTTTTCGAGACAGGGTTTCTCTGTGTAGCTTTGCGCCTTTTCCTGGAGCTCACTTGGTAGCCCAGGCTGGCCTTGAACTCACAGAGATCCGCCTGCCTCTGCCTCCCGAGTGCTGGGATTAAAGGCGTGCGCCACCAACGCCCGGCTTAGTTCCTATATCTTAAATTAACCCATTTATATTAATCTGTGCTTTGCCTCGTGGCGTTTTACCTCCCTTCCATCTTGCACCTCCTGTTTCCTCTCCATGTCCTCTGGCATCTCCCCTGTGCCTATATTCATCTCCTCTTCTCTCTCTCTGACCGGAAGTCCTGCCTAACCTCTTCCTGCCTAGCTATTGGCCATTCAGTTCTTTATTAAGCCAATCAGAAGGTGTCTTGGCAAAGATACCTCTTCACAGTGTACAAAAAGATTATTCCATAACAGGTGACAATAGTTGCAGTGAGTTCATGAGTACAATGACCATGTCATGGCAAGAAGACAGCATTTTACAGCACTCCTCCCTACCCATTGATGGCTCTTACATTTTCTTCCCTCTTTTTTGACATTATCTGAACCTTTAGGGGGATTGATATAGATGCCCTGTTTAGGCCTGAACACCCAACAGTTACTTGTTCTCAACACTTTGACCAGTTGTGAGTATCTGAATTAACTTGTGAACATTGCAGAGTGAAAATTCTCTGGCCGAGGTTGAGGGCAGCACTTATTTATATGTGTAAACACAAATATTTAGAAGGCAGTCTGGTAACATGTCCACGTAGCACCATGACAGTAGTAAGGTCCCTGCTAGTACTTTGACCCCCTGAGCCATGGGCTTTTGACTATGTTTACAGTAAGTACCAGGCATGAATTCCCTCCTGAGGAGCACTCCTCAAATCCAACCCCAAAGTGGTTGGTTATCTCTATAACCTTCATGCCACCATTGCACCAATGGGTACATCTTCCTTGGCAGATCTGTACTGTAGCATTCAGGGCTAACCATGGGGTGTTGTGCATCTTTCTCTGTCCCACAAGCCAGCTCCCAAATCACCACTTGGAAACTTATTATTAATTATGAAAGCTTGGCCGATAGCTTGGGCTTGTTTTTAGCTAGCTCTTACAACTTAAATCAACCCATTTCTATTAATCTCTGTGCTGCCTCAAGGCTCATTTACCTCATCTATGTACTGTCTATCCTGTTTTCTTGCTTTCTCTGTGTCTCTTCTCATCTCTGCCCTTCTTCCCAGCATCCCCTGTGCCTGGAAATCCTGCCTAGCTATTGACTATTCAGTTCTTTATTGAACCAATCTGAGTGACAAATCTTTATATAGTGTAATCAAATATCTCACAACAATGGGGTAATACCATTGATGGCTTTTCAACCCCAGCAGCCTTTGGAGCACCTTTAGGGCACAGTGAAAGCTAGCCAGTAGGGAGGAAGTTTTCAAGTCAGTTCCAGTGTGATTTCTCTAGTTCCTGAAACTAAGTATGTTGTATTTTCAGAAATAAGGTCTTACTATCTAGTTCCAGTGGGCAACCAAGGGCAACGGCAATCGCCTGTGTTATTTTGGGGGCTGCTGGGGTCTCCCTGACCAATATTAACTCATAGGAAAATATCCCATGCCTGGTACTGAAATTATAATTTAAAAACCCATGTCTTCTGGGCAAATAGTTTGCTTTCTTTCTAATAAACAAGCTGGTTGAGCACTCTTTCTCTTGACTCTATGGCCTTCATTTCTTCTTGTTCACATGACATCGCCCCAACTATTGTAGCTTAGAGGCTTTATCTGGGATTCCATAAAACACCATCAAAACATAGCACTACCCAACCTCTTTCTCCTCTACCCTGTTAGACAAAATGGCACTTCTTTTGTGCATCATGGGCATGCTGTCTATCATCTAAGAGTACTTAGAATGACAGCTATTAAGACTCTGTTGTAAGACTATGGGACCAGCTCTGATCAATTCCCAGACCTCCTCCTTGGGAGGAGCCAGAATGTTGGCCAGCTGCCAGGACAGTTTCCTTTTTGACCAATTTCTGGATTGAAGGGACCAAAGGCAGCCCTGGGGTAATTGAAAGTTCATAGTCAAGGCTACTCTTTGGCAGTATTCAGACCCTGACCTTCAGAATGGGTATCTGGGAGGTCTCCCCTTTCCCTGGAGTGCATTCCCTGGGATAGGGAACACACCTCCTGAGATTCCCCAGACATGCCCTTTCCTCTCCTAGGCAGGCTCTAGTGGAATTTCCCTGTGAAGTCCTGCCCAGTTGATCTGAATGCTCAGTGCTTGCTCTATTTATTGAGAAACAGTGGACTCTTGGCAGGGGCAGACTTCTCTCCCTTCCCCCCTCTGACAACAGATAGGGATTCAAGGAGTTGAATTCTTTTTTTTTTTTTCGAGGCAGGGTTTCTCTGTGTAGCTTTGTGCCTTTCCTGGAACTCGCTTTGTAGCCGAGGCTGGCCTCGAACTCACAGAGATCCACCTGCCTCGGCCTCCCAGGTGTTGGGAGGCACCACACCCAGTCTGAAGCATTTCTTGTGTATCTAGAAGGCTTAAAAAGGATCTGCACTAAACTCTTGAATGATTCCAAACTTTCTTAGGTAACTCAGGGAGCAGAGGCAATCCTAGAGTGGGTCAGGGGAGCCCTGATCAAACATACCAACTTAGATCCAAGTCAATAGAGGATGCCCGGTCTTGAGAGACCATTTTAACTGTCTTTATCTACTACCAGGAGTATAATTTAGTCTGCCCTCACCCTGGAGAGCAGCACCTAGCCCTAATCCTTCCTTTGTTTAACCACACCTTTTGTTTCTCTTATGGCTCTCTGTGAATCTTGTCTGAGAGTCAAGGATCAGAGAGTCCCCCAAGGATCAAAGGCCTATGCAAAACTTGGTCCAGGAAACCCGGAAAACTGAGGTACCTGATAATTCAAGTAATTTGCACCTGGCATTTGGTCTCTGGGAGCTCCTTTTGGTTTGCTTTGAAGGTACGGAGATTAACTATCTAAACTGTAAAATGGAGTAAATAAATATGCCTTAGGCAAAAGGTTAGTGCTTCAGTCCTTCGAGGCTGGACCCCCCTGCAGCCATGATAGGCTAGATACATTCTTAAGATGCCTCTGCGTCTTCGGTCCACGGACCCGCGTGAACCCACACACTCGTGTAGCGACCACACAGCTACATCTCCTCCTGATAGTACCACCAGGATAGAAGTCTCTAGAAAGCCCATGGCTTGCTGTTTTACCCACCCTCCCACCCCAGTGGAAACTGAGAAGATCTTTTTCATATGTCCCTGATAGTGCCAGAGAGCCTTATTCTTCTTCTGGGACAAGATCTCATGTCCTGATTGGGGACCTTTATGGTCCAGGACAGGACCTCATTCTCCCTTTAATGGAGACTGAAACCCATCCAAGAGTATGAGCTATCCAGGAGGCAGACTGAAAGGACAATTGTGCCTCCTTATTAAAATCTATCTCAAAGACCATTTCCTCGTCACCAGCAGGAACCTTTAAAACTCGAGGCACAAGAAAGCTTACACAACATAGCTAATCGGAAACAGTAAGGTTTAGTTTAGTAATTCCCTGTAACACCCCTAGTCTGGGGTTTCCAAAACTAATAGAGTGGAGACTACTCTATTCTCCTGACCTAGATCCCTGAGGACTCCAAATGGTTTACGGTCCTAGACTTAAAGGAAGCCTTTTTGGTATCCCTTTACATCCTGTGCCGGCTAGTGTTCTGTCAGCTTGACACAGCTGGAGTTATCTGAGAGGAGGGGGCCTCCATTGAGAAAATGCCTCCACAAGGTTGGGCTGTGGGCCGGCCCGAAGGGCATTTTCTTTTTTTTTTTTTTTTTTCCGAGACAGGGTTTCTCTGTGTAGCTTTGTGCCTTTCCTGGAACTCACTTGGTAGCCCAGGCTGGCCTTGAACTCACAGAGATCCGCCTGTCTCTGCCTCCCGAGTGCTGGGATTAAAGGCGTGCGCCACCACCGCCCGGCCGGCCATTTTCTTAATTAGTGATTGATGCGGGAAGGTCCATTGTGGGTGGTGCTATCCCTGGGCTGGTGGTCCTGGGTTCTATAAGAAAGCAGCAGGCTGAACAAATCATGGAAGCAAGCCAGTAAGCAGCACTCTTCCATGGCCTCTGCATCAGCTCCTGCCTCCAGGTTCCTGCCCTGTTTGAGTTCCTGTCCTGGCTTCCTTCACTGATGGACTATGATGTTGTGGAAATGTAACCAAATAAACCCTGTCCTCCCCAACTTGCTTTTGGTCACGCTGTTTCATCCCAGCCGTAGAAACCCTAACTAAACACACTCCAAATCTCAATATCTATTTGCTTTTAAAGATCCAACTCCCTAGGCTAGCCAATTCATCTGTTTTGTTCCGCCCCAGGGATGCAGGATGCAGGCTTTAGCTAGGGACTTGCTTGACTTCTTCAGCTCTCAAGCCAAGATCTAGATGACCTCCTTCTTGTGTCCACACAGATGAAAGATCCTCAAGAAGAAATCAAAGTATTCTGAATTTCTTAGTGAAAGGGGCTAGAAGGTTGTCAACAGTCAGTCAGGTACTTAGGAGCAGTTATACCTAAAGGAGAAAGAAGCTTGAGGACCAGGTGCAACTTATCTCTTCTGGAAACACTTAAACAATTTTAGGAAGTTTTAGAAATTAGGAATTCTACAGGCTCTGGATTGACCATATGGAAGAAATTGTCTGGTCTCTGTATCAGCTAATGAAAGAGACCCTGGCCGAATGAAAATGCAAACCCTGACCCCAGGGCCAGGGAATTAAGGTCTTAAGCAGGTACCTACTAGGGACCCTGCTTTGAGCCCTTCCACTAATAAAGACTTCAACCTCTAAGCAACTGAAAGAAAAAGAATGGCTTTGAGGTGTTTAGTCTAGAGGTATTTAGTCTAGAGGTGTTTGGTCTAGAGGTATTTAGTCTAGAGGTGTTTAGTCTAGAGGTATTTAGTCTAGAGGTGTTTAGTCTAGAGGTGTTTAGTCTAGAGGTGTTTAGTCTAGAGGTGTTTAGTCTAGAGGTGTTTAGTCTAGCTCAATAACCTATAGGCTACCTTGGCTGAGAATTGGATCTTGAATCGAAAGGCTGGGTTGCATGCTTCAGGGCTTCTAAGTCAGTCACTGTCTGTTCCAGAGGCATCTAAGCTGACCTTGGGACATGATTTGACTGTTTATCTCCAATAACATGACAAGACAGTTGGAATCAAAAGGGAGTCTGGTTAACTGAATACAGATTCTTAAAAGATCAGGCTTTACGCTTGGAGGGCCCAGCTGCTCAAATAAAAACATGCTACGCCTTCAATTCTGTCACCTTCCGACCCGAGGACGACAAAAGTGAAGACAGTCCGAAACCTGACTGGACAAACAGTTCTACAAACTTCTATGGTTATGGAAGACTTGGAAAGTCCCCTGAAAACTCCGATTATGTCTTCTTCATGGATGGTAATGCCTTCATTGAGCATGGGATCCACTGAGTCAGGTATGCTATGGTAACCCTTTGTGACACTCTAAAAAGTAAACCCCCCAACCCTGCCACCCAGTAGTCAGATAGTTGACCTCATAGCCCTAATCAGAGCCCAAGAATTATGTCAAAACAAGAGGGTCCCTCTCTACACTGATTCTAAATATGCCATTTTAGTCCTCCATGCCCACGCCACAACGTGGAAGAAGAGAAGCTTCCTTACAGGTGCACAATCCCCTATTAAATGTCATCAAGAAACAGACTGCTTTCTGTCATATTTCAACCCAGACAAGTGACAGTCACCCATTGTAGAGGACATCAGAGGAGAACAGATGAGCGCATACTTGCTCAAACTAGATTACACCAGAGGCTTCCTTTCCCCAGCTGTCCCAATCTGTGGCTTCCTCACCCTTTGGTTCCTCTAACCGTGAGAGGAAAGGACTTCTCTTTTACCTTGTCTGTGGTTATTGGCTCTTGGTCAGCATGACTGATGCCCTCTTACTCTGACTCATTAATCTTTCTGATTGCTAGATCTTTCCACGACAGGACTGACCCAACCCTGAAAAGACATCTCTGTGAGCCTAGCCCCTGAACCATTCTGGGATAGGTCAATCTTTTTGTTTGTTTGTTTTTTCAAGACAGGGTTTCTCTGTGTAGCCCTGGCTGTTCTGGAACTTACTATGTAGACCAGGCTGGCCTCAAATGCACAGAGATCTGCCTGCTTCTGCCTCTCAAGTGCTAGGATTAAAGGCGTGCATCACTACTGCCTGGCCCCGGATGGGTCAATCTTACCAGTCAATATTCTGGCTTCTCGTACACCCTGGATACTGAAATCTCTGATAGCAGAGTGAGAGGAAGACCCTGTCTAGTTGGTCCAGACTGGCAGCAAATAGAACCCTCTGAAGCACCAGGATGGCTTCACTTGTGTACCCAGAGGAGACAAGCCACTCTATTCCCTACCTGACTAACGTTTTCTTTGTTCTGTAACAAGCTGCTTAGAGAGCATCCTGTTTGGGAACCTCTCTGCTTCAGGAGTTTCCCTTTGGCTTTCTTTCTAATCAACATGCTGATTGAGTACTCTCTGGAGTACCGCAGACTTCATTTCTTGTTGTCCCCAGGACAAACATCCTTGGAGGGAATCACAGATCACAACTCTTATAATCCTCTGGCCTCAACCTCTGGAGTGCTGGGATTACTGGTGTGAGCCACCACACACCTGGCAAAGTCACTCTTCTTGATGCTGCTGCTGCTAGCAGACACTGACATCCACGAAGCTGATGCCTTTCTTTCTCTGTATTTCCTTTATTTCAAGGTGTTTCATGTTTTTATTCGATTATTTGTGTGTGTGGGTGCAGTGTGGAGGCCGGAGCATAATTGCAGGAGTTCATTATCTTCTTCCATCATATAGGTCCAGGGGACAGAAGTCAGACTACCAGGCCTGGTGGTGGGAGCCTTTACCTGCCGAGGCATGTTACTGGCTGGTTTCCCTGGATTTTAAGTAAGGCACGACACAGACAGTGATAAAGGAAAGTTGATTTATTTAGTTCGGCCAAATGGTAAGGCGGAGAAGTCTAATTTCCTCCCCACTGTGCCTTTGGTCATTTTACAGTTTATAGAAAGCCATAAAACAACACCTAGAAAATATGGAAATGAGACATGGTAATTGGTTCTTTCTTAAGAAAAGGGGGATCTGGGCCTCTTGAGTGCAGGGTTTTAGATGTGCATTGCCATGCCTACCACCAGTGATACACTCTCTATAATGTTACCTATTTTCATTTTAGTTTGGAATATGTTTATAACTGAAATAGAATTACATCGACTTCTCTCCCTTTCTTCCCTCCAACCTTTCCTAGCTACCCTCCCTTGAACCCTCCCATGTCCCCTTGTACTCTCAAGTAGGTAGTCTCTTTTTCTTTATTGTTACATATATATGTGTGTGTGACAAACACACACACACACACACACACACACACACACACACACACCCTGTTGAATCCTTTTTTGTTGGTGATGTGTATATAGTTTCAAGGCTGACCACTATGCATTGGACAACCAACAAGGCGACTAATTCTCCCTTTCCCAACAGTCATTAGTTGCCTGTAGTTCTTTGTCCAGGGGCAGAATCCCATGAATCTCCCTCCTTCCATGTTAACATGTCCACTGATATTGCCATTGTTTGGGTTGTTTATGCAGCCATTTCTGGGAAAGACTGTTTCACAGCGGACTTTCTGGTCCTCTGGCTCTTACAGTCTTTCTGCCCCTCTTCCTTGATGTTTTCTGAGCCACAGGTGCTCCCCGTCATCTGATGATGTCTATCTTGTGTCTAGTTGTGGTTTTCTGTGGTGCTCTCCATTTGCTGCAGAGGGAGGCTGCTTTGATGAGGATAAGAGCTCCACTTATCCAGGAAAGGTGGCTCTCAAACCCAACCAAGTTTTTAATTCCAGTCCAAGCTGAGGAGAACAAGGTTTCAAAGCTCTTTGTGGAAGATCCTCCCATTGCAGGTCTGACAGACTTCTTTGTTCCTAGATCTAGCCTTTGACGGGCAGGGAGTGGAAACCTTTGTACCTTTTCTTTGGAGATCAGCGTCAGCTCTAGACTGCTGTATTCCTGTCAAACACTAATTTCCTAAGTGGCCAGAGGTGATGGTCTGAGCGCATCGGGGAGGGCTACAGCCTCTCCTGCATTTGTTCTTCTGACGGCTTCAGCAGAGCCCCACAGTTACATGGTGGCTCAACATTCCACAGATCCAAGTATCTTTGATGGCTTGTCTTCTGAAATCAGATGTTCCAAGAGCTTTTTGCCTGCCCCACATACCTATGATAAGAGAATTTTGAAATGCTCTAAATTAAGTTACAGGCCAGAGAATGGAGGAAGAGAAGAGATCAGAGGAGATTATTTTAACTGACAGCTTCCAACTAAATCAACAAAGAAAAAGACAAAACTGCTGGGCTGCATTATTTTTCTGTGTGCCGAGGACTGCCCACCAAGGTCACCTCACTTTCGGCTTTCAGAAAAGATTAACCAATAAGCGGCAAATTTACTTACGGACTAACTCAATCCCGGGACTCTGCCACATTCGCCTTGTCCTGGCTCGTATGATCATAGGTGTAAACAATTTGTTTCTTTCCTCCAACATTCCATTCTAAAGCATACGGGCTCCTTAGGTCCATAACTACTGATTTCGACTGCTGTTTGGCCATGCTGCTGGTGGCTTAGGAAACCTATCCCAGGACCAGTTTTCACCTCCTAGCATGTGTCAACACCATCAATCATTGTTTCAGAGGCCTCTGAGTTTGGAATGTTAATTTGATTCCTGGCAGCAGCCTCGCTGCATGGAGTTCTGGGTCTTTTTCCTGGGCAAGACAGATGGCTCTACTGCTCTATTTTGGAGGCCACACAGAGTGGAGATTTCAGACAGAAGTAGCTCCTGGAAAGTGCATTTTAGGGTAGTAGGGCAGCGAGTTCGTTGGATGTAGGATGTAGGAGGGCAGAAGGAACCCTGGGCCAACCCTTGACGACGTGCTGTATCAAACTGGGTTATTATCCACCCTCCTGACTCCAGGGTCAGGTCAGATGAGTAGGACTCTGGGAGACCCTCCCGGGAGGGACATTTGGCAGGTTGGGCTTCGGCCAGAGCAGCCAGCTCTCCTGTGGCTTCAGGTGCGTGACTAAGGTTTCCGGCTCAGGCGTGCCGGGGGCCTTTCCGGGCCTGGCTGCCGCCCCCGCGCCGCCGAGCTGGAGCCTGCGTCCCGGCAGGGGCGATAAAGCGACCGCGGTGGCCGCGTTCCAGAGCCGGAGCCTCAGCGCCCTCTGATGGGCGCGCCTGGGAGGGCGGGGCCAATGCGTAGATGCCCCGCCCCTGCAGGCCCTGGAAGTGGGCGGGGCTGCAGCGCCGGTTACTGGCAGAGGCTGCCCAGGTTTCGCAAGGACGTGACCTTAAGGGGAAAAATCCCCTAGTGTGTCACGCGTGGTTGCTAACCCGGGCTAGCGAGCTGAACTAGTTTCGAAGCCCAGAGAAGGAGGGAGGGAGGGGACAGGGACCTAAACGTTCATACTGGGGATTCGTGGCCAACTGCCCCTCCATTAGCGCCGGGGCGCGCTTTGCGCCCGGGGCCCGGAAGCGGGTAGGAGTCTGCATCCCGACTTTGTCCGAGCTTGCCCTTGGGGTGACGTCATTCCACTGAGCGTCAGCAGAATGCACGAACTGTTGCCTCCCTTCTTTCACTCCAGAGCTAAGGCTCTTGGTTCAGGTGGATTCGTCCAGCCCCACAGGGAGCTAGGGTTTTCATCAGAAGGATGCTTTTGGCCAAGGCAGTTTAGGGGTTCCTCACAAAAATTAGAATGAATGGCTTGCCTCATCCTGATCTCACTAGGCAGTGGCTTTTTGTCTTCTTACTGGAGTCCCCCTCCCCGGGGGGTGGGGCAGGAGCGAGGCGACCAAGCCCTTGTTCCACCGACAGCACTGTGAACTGACGTCTTCTGAAGCACTGCGTCTGCATTAGATTCTTCAGGCAGTTTGGTCAGGCTGATTAGAAAACAACTTGGTGGTGGAGAGATGGAATTTTGTGAAAAGAGAATCAAAATTGTCGTATTTTAGAACCTTTACCAGCCATTTGCCTTAATTTTTATATCTGACCTAACGTGTGTGTGTGTGTGTGTGTGTGTGTGTGTGTGTGTATACCTGCGCATGTGGGTGCATGTGAAATCTAGAAGACGACCTTGGGTGCCCTTCATCAGAATACATCCACTTTATTTATTTTGAGATAGTGTCTGAAGCTTGTCAAGTAGGCTGGGCTAGCTGGCTAGTGAACTCCAGGGATCTGTCTGTTTCTTGGCTTTTTTTAAAAAAAAAATGTAGGTTCTGGGGATCCATCTCAGATTTACTGGCTAAGCTATCTTCCCAGCCCTGACCTAAATTCTTTAAAATTAAAAAAAAAATGGTGCGTGTGTTTACATGTGTAGATGTGTATGCCACAACACGTAAGTGGAAGCCAAAGGCCAACTTACAGGAGTCCATTCTTGCCTTCCACCATGTGGGGTTGGGGGACTGAACTCAGATTATCAGGCTTGGTGGCAAGCACCCTTAATGGCTGGAGCATTTGGCAGGCACCTGGCCTAACATTCTTGTACTGGTTAGAGAAGGTCTCACAATATATCATGGAGCTTACTTAGCATACCTTTGGCCTCCACCTCCCCTAAAACAAAGACCGCTGGGAGATAACATCTAATACTATGGAGCAGCTCTGCTGCATCAGTCTGCACGATGCTCTGCCAACAGAATTGAAAATCTATTGATTTACAACTTTGCTTTGTTCTGTGACTGTACAGTTCCTGTTGTCTCTTCCACTGTGGAACACGGCATTCAAGGTTCCTAGGTCCCGGCTACTCATATATGACTCAGAAGAAACTGTCTTCTTACTTCCTTTAAGGCAGAGTCGCTTATGTCAACAGCATAAAGAGACCCCTGGCAGCAGGTCTCTTGCCCTTTCTGGGCCCTACTTTCCTTGCCTGAGGAATCAAGGATCTGCTGCTTTAGATTATGTGGTACAGACGCAAGGGAGAGAAAAAGGCAGGTCAAAGGCCAGCCCGTCACCCAGTTCTCTTATTCCAGACGTTCTCACCTAAGCTTCAGCTCTCTTTTTCTTTTTTTCTTTTTTTTTCAGAGCTGAGGACTGAACCCAGGGCCTTGCACTTGCTAGGCAAGCGCTCTACCACTGAGCTAAATCCCCAACCCCCAGTTCTCTTTTTCAAACAGTGGACACCTCCACCTATAAGGCAAATATAGGCTCACCTCTAATATTTGTGGGATCTGGGGTTAGAGTACACAGGGAGGGTCATATACCATGTGTCTAAATATTTGAAAGTTATAAATCAAACTAACAAACCATTAAATAAAACATGCCCTATCCTCCATTGTGTGTGTATGTGTGCTCATGCATGTGGGGGCCAGAGGTAAACGTCAAGTGTTGAGGAAATAGGAGTTAGACACATTCCCTGATAGGCAGACAGATGGGGAGAAGGGCCATGACTAGAAAATAAAAAAGGCAAACTTCCAAGATGGCCGGCCGACTTCTTCCTCACCCTTCTGAACTGAGACAAAAGCCTGGCAGCTTAAAACAAAGGCCTGGCAGGCTTTTTCTCTCCCATCAGGAGGACCCTCCTTGCTAATGAGTTGAAGGCGGGATCAATACATGTTTACACAATAGTCGTGGGCCAATTAGCCATCCTGTCTTTGTTCAAGCTGGCCAACCCTAAATTAGGGGAGGAAGACACTTAGAGACTTTCAAAACACCAGCTCTCGAGAAGACTGGATTTTTTCCAGGGCCTCCAGTGCCCCCCTCTGTTTTGCCTTTCTCTGTCTGCTTGCTGTGTGGGTGTTTCCTCACCCCTAATAAAAGCCACAATTCTTCATGGCTGATTCTGCCTGCCATCCATCAAGACTTCCCCCATTGCTACCTGTCAAGGGAGGGATTTTTCCTGCCTTTTAATTCTTTAACCATCAGAAAAATCGAACTCTATCAAGACCCCCTAACTGACGACAGTGACTTCCTCAATCCATCTCCACCTTATGTTTTTGAGACAGAGTCTGTCACTGAACCTTGAGCTCACCAGTTGGGGCAGGCTTGCTGGCTGGGAAGTGCCAGGGATTTGCCCGTCTCCCCACCCCCAGGCTGGAGTTACAGACACACTGCCATGCCCAGCTTTTCTGTGGATGCTGAGGATACAAACTCAGGTCTTTATGATTTCATAACTAGCACTTTACCTACTAAACTATTGCCCCAGCTCTCACCTTCCTGTCTTAATGGATGTAGTCCTAGCATTCTGGAAGGCCGACTTCATTCGGAATTCTTCTATTCCTCAGCCATTGTGGCTGGAACATGTTGGTACAGAGAGTAACACCAGCTTAAGGCCATGGTGTGGCTTCCTTTTCCTCCCAGACCAGATCCACCTCTTCACCACAGGAAGAGGTGGATCTTCCCACGTGTTCAAGCGCTGTGTGTGTCTGCAACCTGCTGCTCTTCTTGAGCGTGCACACTGGTGACCTTTAAGACACAATCCGACCTTTAAGAAACTAGACCAAGAGCAGGGGGTTCAGAACCTGGTGGGTGGAAAACTCTGGGATCCTAGGTCTCCAGTGACTCCTTGCCTGTATCTCCCTTTCTCTTGTCTAGTGTAACTGTGGTACTGGCCAAGTGCTGTGGGGGTGTGGCCTTGGATCAAGCACAGTTCCTTCACGGAGGCTAGACATCCAAACACTGTCAACCATGAGGCAGATGGTGCAGGTGAGGAGGTGTAAGGGTGCTGGGAAGGAATCATTGGTTTTTAGAGGTGCTGCCAAGTATGCTAAGGCTGGCAGAAAGCTTGAGAAGTGGATGCAGATGGATAAGTGAGCAAGAGAAGACCAAAGGTTGAGAGACTAGCCATCCTAGGGCTAGGGTCTCTGAATTGTCAATGGTGTGTAGGAGATTGAACATGTGTCTTCTAAACGGGAAAAGCCTCGAGCTGTAGCACCTTATGTAGCGTTCAAGGGCCAGCCTCCTCTCCAGAACAAGATGAACTGAAGGCCATCCTGGTGCAGCTCTGTACTAGGCAGAAGTTGGACACCACTCCCTGTACCATGCTGTCTTGGTAACCGACGCTTCTTCATCAATTTCTTTCTTTTTAGATTCACGTTTGTTTTGAGATGATGTCTCACTATGTATGTAGCCCAGGCTACATAGTGATCAATACATAGATCAAGCTGCCCTTGAACTCACAGAGATCCACCTGCCTCTGTCTCTGGGATTAAAGGTGGGCATGCTAGTAGAGGCCAAGGAGCCTTTGGAGCTGGAGTTATGGGTGGTTGTGAGCTGTCCAACATGGGTGCTGGGACCCAAAGTCTATCCTTTGGAAGATCAGGAAGCACTCGTTTGTTTTGTTTTATTATTTTTTTTGAGACAGTGTCTCAACATGTGTCCTTGGCTAGCCTGGAGCTAGTCATGTAGAGGTCCACCTGCCTCAGGCTCCTGAGTGCTGGGATTAAAAAGGAGTGCACCATCTTCTCTCTCTCTCTCTCTCTCTCTCTCTCTCTCTCTCTCTCTCTCTCTCTCCCTCTCCCTCTCTCTCTCTCCCTCTCCCTTTCCCTCTCCCTCTTTCTCTCACTCTGAGACAATCTCATGTAGCCCAGGCTGGCCTCCAACTCCCTAGGTAGCCAAGGATGGCCTTGAATTCCTGAATGCTGGGATTGTAGATGATCACCACCATGCCAGGCTTCACTAGTTTCAAGGTGAGAGAGCTACTCAAAGCTTTCATAAAGAATTCTGCACAAACTTCCCACCCTGCCAAGACGGCTCTAAAAGCAGCTCTTTTCTTTTGCATGTTTGTTTCGTGAGACAAACTCCCACTATGTAGCTGAGGCTACCCTGGACTTGCTAAGCAGCCCAGAGCCCGGACTAAATCCGAGCTTGCAATCCTCCTGCCTCAGGCTCTTGAGTGCACACCCAACAGAAGCTGCCTTTAGGAAGCAGAATGTCTGCATCATGTTGACACATAGCTCAAGATGGCTAGCAAATCAACAGTCCCTCATCTCCCCTGGGAGCAGTCATCCATGAAGGAGTTGGTAGATGAATGCCCAAGCTTCCCGCCCTGCAGCTGAGAGAACTCAGGTGTGTGCCAGGCAGGGTAAGCTGCAGTCAGTGGCTCTTGGTGCCTGACAACAGAGCTTTATTTCCACCCTCTCTGCTCCCCTGGAGCTCCTGTCAATCACCTCCCAAACAAAGTAATTCCATCTGTGTCCTTGTCTTGGGATCTGCTTCTGAAGGAATGAGAGACAGAGAACAAACATTTCATGCTAGAGTCTTGGCATCCATATATAAAGGGGTGGGCTCAGGCCAAGACTTCTTTCCCTTCCAGGCCTCTGCCTCTCAACAAGTGAGGCTACACATGCCAGGGACACATGCATTCGCCCTTCGAAATAGTCTAGTCTCTATGGGATGTGTGTATGCATGTGAAGTGAGGTTTTGGGTAAAGAACTAGAACGTGGCTCAGTGCCTAAGAGCTACCAAGGAGACTCCCTGAACATCTGAAGCGTGAACGTAAGAGGCGATAACGTTGTATAGGTAGTGAGGGAAAAGGAGCCATGGCGAGGGTTGTAACTTGCTCACATATGTTGCATCAAGAAAAGAGGCTGGAATTAAAGGGAAGATTAGGGGTTAAAATGTTAGCATCTGAGATACTGAGCTGATGAATAAGAGGGCTTAGAGTTGGATAGGAGATAACCAAGCTAGACCGATAAGAGGAAGGACAGGGTTCTGATCCAGTGACCTCAGGCTGCCCTGCCCCCTCCAAAGCTCTCCAGTGACACACTTGAAACACTACTGTCCTTTCACATATTCCTGCTTCTAATGAACAGGCTTAATTGCTAGCAAAGATGGCTTCTAATAAGAAGCTTCTACCTGGGAGACCACCCCAGACCACTGCATAGACAAGGAGCTAAATATGAGGTAACTAAGAAAGACTGCAGCTGTATCTTGGTACCTGATAGAGTTAATGCTCTGCCATGGTAAAGCTACAAGTTGATCAAGCTCCTGACAGGCTCATGCTTAGCCAGCTTTCTTATACAGACCAGAACCATTTGCCCAGGGAATGGTGCTGCCCATAGTGGGCTGGGCCCTCCCACATCAGCACCACAATCTGGGCAAGTGGTTCTGGGCTGTACAAGAAAGTCAGCTAAACATGAGCCTGTGAGCAAGCCAGCAAGCATCGGTCCTCCATGGTTTCTGCTTCCAATTCCTGCTTGAGGCAATGCCCTGACATCTCTCAATGATGAACGGTGACTTGGAAGTGTAAGTAAATCCTTTCCTCCCTTAAGTTGCTTTTGGTCATGGTATTTGTCACAGCAAAAGAATGAAACTAGAACGCTGGCCAAATGACTAAGATGATAAGATTTCTTTTACTGTTTATTATTTTATAAAACTCAGGGACAAGTATAAGAACCTAATACAGTCACTATGGCCGAGATACACCTGCCATATTTGTCTTCTGACTCCAAAAAAGAGTGCGCAACATTCCAGCCCCACCTAGTCTCCCAGTAGCCACGCTTTCTCTCGTCCTGGGTTCATCAAGGACTCATTGATCCATTCTGGCCAGCTGAATGTGAACTCTGCCTTTTGAACCAAACACTCTATTCAATTAGATAATGGACCAGGACATAACAGAATTCCCATAACAACAACTAGTAGACAGTCAAAGTCAAAGCTGGAGTCAGAGATGGATACAGAGAGGCTTCAACTACCCCTAACTAGGTGGGTAGTACATAAATAGCCTATGACTGACTCCCTGGTTGGGCCAGGGCAGCAGGCATAGAGCATGTGGGCCCTTCCTTGGTTCTGCTCATACTAGCCCAGAGAGTTAATCAGCCTCAGGAGAGATTTCCTTAGTCTTTGTCCAGTTTCCGCCATTGCCCTATAGAAACTCTAGACAAGAGGAACTCAACGGATTACCCCTGCCTGTAAGCCTCTCCCGATTCTCAGGAGTTTCTCTCACTTTCCTTAATTTTTCCCTTTTCCTCGGTTTCTCATTCTTCCATAATTCAGAACAAAGCCTGCCTCTGCTTTTCAGGTCCTCGCAGGAGTCTGTGTCATTAGTATTCTTCGGCATGTGACAACGCACTTGGGGCTACTGTCCCAGGTCAATCGTCTGATGACGATAAGTGGCTGGCATCTGAGGTCCATGGGTCATGCATAACTGTACTGTGAAAGGTCCCATCACACTAAAAAGGCCTGCAAAGGAGGAGTTTTATATTTTCCTTCAGTTGGGGTCAATTCTAAACCAATGGGCAGAGAGACCGCAGAAACACTAGCCTGTCTCCTCCGACGAGGAAGCTTCCGTTAGAAGACTTGCAAAGGTAACAATGGGTCTGAAGCACGTCTCCTTCACATTTTCACTCACCACACTCTTCCTCCTTCCTGCTGCCAAGTGTATCATGACCTAAAGCCAGAAAGGGATACAAAGGGCCTTCTGAATTTTTTAAAATTAAGACAAAGTGTTGTGTGACTTCCCTGTGTGTATGTGTGTGTGTGTGTGTGTGTGTGTGTGTGTGCGTGTGAACATATGTCTGTTCACTACAGATAGTGTTAATGCCACTAAACAAGAGTAAAGACCATACCCAAATTCTTGTAGTCTAATTAAGCAAGCTTTATTTTCTGTCAGACAGGGCTGTCTCCCTAAAGCAGGGTTTGAGACACAGCCATGAACACAGGAGACAGTGGGGTTTATATAGCTTAAAAAACCCTGCATGACCAGGAGGTTTCCAAGGGCTGGGGGATTTTTTTGGTTACGTAGGAATTTGGCCGAACATTTTGAAATTATTTGGCAGAACATCTTACCTATCAGTGTGGAAGTCAGGGTATAGAGTATGGGACATGTCAAATTCCAGAAAATGGATCAAGACATGGTCAAATTTAAGTTTTATGGGAAACAGGAATGAACTTATTTTGACCTCGGAAGAAGATGGCTTCTAATCTTAAGATGGAGTTAGGCTGCTCCGTCATAGGTGACAGACAAGGGCTACTTGCTCCTCACTGTGGCCTTCCCTGTCCACTGGGGAGGAGCAGTTTCCCAGGTGGACAGGGTCTTCCTCAGTGACACTTGTGCTGCAGCTGTTGGCCATAGGTTCAATGGTGGAAGGCGAGCTGCGGGTGTGACCAGCCCCACTTTTACAGCCACATTTCAGCCTCTGGCTGCCTGGAGCGGGGAGGGAGAGGGAGGGCATGGAGACTTCACTGGGATGTTTGAAGGGAAGGTCCAGTGCTATCAGTGGGCGTCAGGGTTGGTGGCTTCCTGCAGAGGGGTTCCAGGCTTTGTGCTGCAGAACAAGAGCTATAGCAAAGCTACACAGATGGTAGAGAAGCGGGACGGTTTATCTGGAAAGGTACACTTGGGAGCCGGCGAGATGCCTCAGCAGTTAAGGTCAAGAGCACTTGCTGCTCTTCCAGAGGACTGGAGGTGGGTCCTTGGCACCCATGCTGGGTGTCTCCCAACCACCTGTATCCCAGCTCCAGGGGAACAGATGCCTCTGGCCTCCTCAGGCAGCTGCACTCACATGCACATACATACCCATATGCAGACACATCCACCTACACAGAACTAAAAATGAGACAAAAAAGAAATCTTTTTTTTACAAAGAAAAAGACACTTTCGAGGGAGGAAGCTAGAGCAGGAGGAAGTTTAGAAGTACAAATGGCAAACCCTGTACAAGGATGAGGCTTTTACGTTACATGTGGGCTTTGGAGCTTATTCGTACAGCATGGACTTTCTTGCCCGAGCACTGTTGCATGTGGTTCCACATACAACTTAATGGATCACCTGTCTCGTTAGCATCTTCAGACACTTTGTCTGCTCCTCTGGCTCCAGGCATTTCTAGCAGGGCTCTTGGCTGTGTGTGTGTGTGTGTGTGTGTGTGTGTGTGTGTGTGTGGTGGTGGTGGTGGTGGTGGGGAGCAGGGTGGTTCCAGGGTTGGAGACTTTGTTACCAGTGTGTTTTTCTGTAATGCTAATTTTACAACACTTGTGTTAGGCCTTGGACTTCACGGCCAGCTCTACTCCCCTGCTCCACGAAGGTATGTCTAACACTGGTGGTTACAAAGACTATATCTACCTCTCCCACTTAACCTAGGGACTTCATCTACCACGGGGAAGATGCTTCCTTCACTTACATTACTACCCCAACCCCATCAGTTCCTTCATATCAGAGGTTAGACCAATTCAGTCATATTTTGGCTTTCAAGGTCCAAGTGTAAGAAAACAATAATTTCCCCGGGGACAGTGGCCTAGGATGGCTGAATTCACACCCAGAGCCCTCATTATGGGAAGAGAA
>CABHPP010111419.1:7888-50466 GCA_902168425.1 Peromyscus attwateri | reverse complement strand
TTTTTGATCTGAGGACCGAACCCAGGGCCTTGCACTTGCTAGGCAAGCGCTCTACCACTGAGATAAATCCCCAACCCTTCAAGGCTTTTCTTTTGTAGACAGACTCACTAGATAGCCCTGGCTGGCCTGGAACTGACCATGTAGACAGGGCTGGCCTTGAACTCATAAGAATCTACCTGACTCTGCCTCTTGAGGCTCTGTTTCTAATTTTCTGTTTTGTTTTTTATTTTGCTTTTTTGTTTTGGTTTTTGTGTGAGACAGGGTTTCTCTGTGTAGTCCTGGCTACCCTGGAACTGGCCATGTAGACTGGGCTAGCCTTGCACTCACAGAGATCTACCTGACTCTGCCTCAAGAGACCCTGCCTCTAATTTTCTGTTGTTGTTTTTTCGACTCATGGTTTCTCTGTGTAGCTCTGGCTGTCCTGGAACTAGCTCTGTAGACCAAGCTAGCCTCAAACTCAGAGATTTGCCTGACTCTATCTCCTGAGTGCTGGGATTAGAGGCATGCACCACCACACTCGGCTTCTGATGTGTTTTAAACTACTTTATGAAAGGCTTCCTCTGCTTACATTTCAACCAGCAACTTAAAAAAAAAAAAAAAAAACCTTTTTTCCCACATTCTTGCCAAACATGGTATTCCCACTCTCTGATTTTAATACAAGTGAAGTGTGTTGTGCAAAAGACGCAAGATACAAGAGTGTACATTTATCAATAGGTTAGAAATCAGGACAGTGTTTAACTGGATGTCCAGGGTGTGTAGAGGGAGATAAATAGGAAAGAGGCACTAAGGAATCTTGAGATGCTAGAAATGTTCTATATCTTGATTTTTAGATCTTGTATGATTATGATCATGTGAATTTTTAAGCATGACCTTATGTAATGTACTTTATCATACCTATATTATACCTTAATAACACATCTTAAATTTATTTATTATGTGTGCTGCCCATGTTGGAGGTCAGAAGACAGCTTGCAAGAGCCAGTTCTCTCTTTTTTTCATGTGGGTTCTGGGTATAGAACTCAGGTGATCAACCTTAGCAACTGGTTCCTTTAGCCATTGAACCATCTAGCCAACAAAAATATGTTAATGATCATCTTAAAATGTTTTGTTATGAGGAGTGGAGAAGTGATTCATTAGTTAAGAGCACTGGTTGAAGACCTGAGTTCAATTCTCATCACCTACATGACACCTCACAGTAGCTCCAGTTCCAGTTAGAAAAGCAGTAAGTGATGTTAACCAATGAATGGTCAATACAGCCCCTCCCTTTTTTAAAAATATTGTGTATGGGCACAAGTGCCACAGTCCACATGTGGAGCCAGAGGAGAGCTCTGTGGAGTTGATTCTCTCCTCTCACTTTATGTGGGTTCTGAACTGGAATTCAGGTCGCTCTCTAGGCCTGCACAGTAAGAGCCTTCATTTGTTGTGCCATATTAAAAAATTATATCAGAACAGCTTAATCTAGAAGCCCATGATCCCAATTCAAAGGGCATAGGGATTTTTTTTCTTAGTCCTGGCAGTCAAACTCAGGGCCTTGCACATTCTAGGCAAACACTCCATCCCTGAACTACATTCTCAGCTCAAGGGTCCATGAATTTGCATGAGCCAAAAAAAATGACATTGTTTTCTCCCAACTCAAGCTGAAATGTAGTATTTCTTTATAAATGAAGATAGTGGGGCTGGAGAGATGGCTCAGCAGTTAAAAGAGCTTGATGCTGGGTTCGTTTACCAGGACCCACGTGGCAGCTCACAACTGCCTGTAACTCCAGTCAGTACCAGGGGATCTAATGCCTTCTTCTGGCCTCTGTACGGCACACAAACATGGAGACAGAACACTCATACACAAAATAATAGATAGATAGGTAGATAGATAGATAGATAGATAGGTAGGTAGGTAGATAGATAGATAGATAGATAGATAGACAGACAGGTAGATAGATAGATAGATAGATAGATAGATAGATAGATAGATAGATAGATAGATATAGGGCCAATGAGATGGCTCAGAGGATAAAAGTCTTGTCTCCAAACCTGATGACCTGTGTTTGATACTCAGGCTCCATATGGTAGAAGAGTTGAATCTTACTAACACACACACACACACACACACACCACACTACACACACACACACACACACACACACACACAGAGGCACAAGTGCCCCCACCCAAACACACAGCAAGTAAATGTAGTAAAATTGTTAATAAATTAAAAAAATACTTTAAAATATCAAATAAATGAAGATGGCAAGCCATGCTAGTTGGCAGCATCTACGTATGACTTTGTCCCCAGTGGAAATTAAGTTGCTTTCTGATCACATTCTACACATTACAGTTCCTGCATATATCTCAGAAATATCATTGACGTTCGTCACTCCTTTGGAATTACTGTGCCTGAGGCTAGAGGGATGACTCAGTGGTTAAGAGCATGTACTGCTGTTACAGAGGAGCCAAGTTCCCTTTCCAGCTGTTGTCAGACAGCGCTGAAGCACCTGTAACTGCAGCTCCAGGAGGATCCGATGCCTCTTGCCTCTTAGGGCATCTGCATTCACGCACATGGACACACACATTCACACACAGGCACACACATAGTCACATGGTTAAGAATAAAACAGATCTTCAATTTTGTGACTTATTAGACCTGATCTAGATCCTATTATTTAATAGATTAATGTTAAAGTATGTACCTACCAGATGTTTAAGTATTTGATAGCTTTATTTTTTACAAAATTATTTACTTTTTTAATCTTGTGCTTTTTATTTTATATATCTGAAAACATTATAAGAAAAGAGTTCATTGGCTGAACTGACTGCCACCAAGACTGGAGGAGGATCCTGTGGCACAAATAAAGCACACACCCACACAGTCTGTGTTAATGGTGGTAACAGTATTGGTTATTTGTTTACGGTATTCAAATTCTGAGAAGCCTGAGCTGTTTTGAATGTCTGACATGACTTTTACTTTATACATGTGTTTGTTTCTCCATCTGTATACACATATATGTGTTTTGTGTTGTATATGTAAGTGGGGGCACATGTATGCCAGTGCAGAGTCAGAAGGCTGGAGGAAAAGCTATAGGAATGTTGGGATTTCAGCCACTCGACCCCACCTCCTGCTTTCTCTGGGGTCTGTGGATTTGAACTGAGGTCTTCAAGCACTTTCTTCCTTGAGCCACCTCCCTGGCCTTTGTTTTGTCTTTTGAGATGGGGTCTCATGTATCCCATACTGGTGTCAAACCCACTACACCAGCAAGGATCATTCTCTTGCCTCCAATTACTGAATGATAGCATTATAGCCATGTGCCACCACGCCCAAATTTGACATATGCATACATGGGTCTCATTGTAGCCCTTGAGAATGCCACAGTGCCTGGTTGTCCTGTCGTTGGTGATGAGAAGTAATCACTGGGATAAAGAGGCTAAAGCCCTTTTTGTTTTTGACTAATCAGTGATGTTGCTGGAGTAGTCGGTGTCAGAGCTTGGCAGCCCTGATAAGCCACGGTCAGCCTGTCCTCAACAGGCCAACTTAACAGACACACAGTAGTGAAGAGCACCGAAAAGTAACTTATTCAATGGAGTTACAGTGGGAATGGAACAAATTATGAGTTCCATTGACACCCTCTTCCAGTTTATCTGCAGGATTCTGACATGAGCGTTAGGTTTATGTAGAGGGCAAGAGACACACATAGCGTAACTGGGCCAGTGAGATGGCTCAGTGGGTAGAAACCAAGCCTGACAACCTGACTTTGATCCCTGGCACCCACCTGGTGGAAGGAGAGAGATAGTTCCCAAAAGTTGTCCTCTTGACCTCCAAATGCATGCTACTGTGGCATTCTCTGTCCCTCTCTCTAACACACACACACACACACACACACATGCGCGCACGCACAAGCACACAGCACATACAGGTACACTAAAATTAAAGTGTAATAGAAAATTTTAAATAGATATAAGAAACTAAGCAGTGTTGGTCAAAGTGTGGTCCCGGTTTGAATGAGAATGCCTCCCACAGGTTTGTATGTTTGAATACTTGGTCCCCATTGATGGAAATGTTTGGGAAGGATTAGGAGGTGTGGTGTTGTTGGAGGAGGTGTGTCACTGGGGGCAGGATTTGAGGTTTCAAAAGACTCACACCATTCCCAGTGTGCCTGTCTGCCTCCCACGTTCAGATCAAGGTGTGAGCTCTCAGTTTTTCCTGTCTAGGGGCCTTTGCTCTGCTGTCATGGACTCTACCCTCGGAAACCACAGGCCTGGTTGAACACTTTCTTTTCTAAGTTGTCTTGGTCACGGCGTTTTGTCACAGCAAGGAAAAGCAACTAAGACATTGATACAGCCTTGTCTGTATAACAATCTCCAGGCCAGCCAGAGCTCCACAGTGAGACCCTGTCTCAAAAGAAATTTTAAGAAGGTGGGGGAAGGTAGTTTATACTAGGCCCTGGTTTCAAACCCTAGCAAGCCTCCCTCCCCTCCACAAGAACTAGATTGGACTCATGAGGAACCATGGTGTATGGTGCATCCACCACTCAGCTTCTACAGTTATTAACATGCACCCAATTCTTTTCTTTCCTACTTTCTTTCTTCCTTTTTTCTTTTTATTTCTCTTTCTTTCTCTCTCTCTCTTTCTTTCTTTCTTTTTTTTTTTTTTTTTTTTTTGGTTTTTTTAGACAGGGTTTCTCTGCGTATTTTTGTCCTGCAACTGGCTCTTTAGACCAGGCTAGCTTTGAACTCAGAGATCTGCCTGCCTCTGCCTCCTGAGTGCTGGAATAAAAGGCATGTGCCACCACACCCAGCTCCAATCTTGTTTCTTAGGTACCCCTTCATCCTTCCTCCACAAAAGATATTTACACACAAATCGCAGATTGCATGTCTATATTTGATTCTATACAATGAAATATAACTCTGTAAAAGTCTCTCCCATCCCCCCCACAGACACACCATTAGTATATTTAAAAGTAAATAATTCCTTTATGTCTTTTAGATATTTAGTCAATGTTTAGATTTCCTGATTGCCTCTTACATAGCAAATCAACACCTAAATAAGGGCCAGACTTTAATTTGATTAAGATGTCTCTGTCTAACAGAGAACTCAGAAAGCTGAGGTGGGCTAGCCCAGGCAATGTAGTGAAACCATGTCTTAAAAAAAAATTATCCTTTTTTTTTCTTGCCACTTAGTAGTTGAAATTGAATCACACAGAATTAACACATCTTCTTAAAGTATGTGATACATAGATTAACTAAACACAAAATCTCTCTATATATATTTTTTATTTTTTTTTTTCTGGTTTTTCGAGACAGGGTTTCTCTGTGTATCTTTCGAGTCTGTCCTGGAACTCACTCTTTAGACCAGGCTGGCCTTGAACTCATAGAGATCCGCCTGCCTCTGCCTCACGAGTGCCGGGATTGAAGGCGTGCGCTGCCGCCGCCCAGCAAAATCTTCAAATATAAAATCCATGGAAAAACAAAACTTGCAATAAATCACTAGTCTAAAAATCATCAGCCAAGAGTAAAAAAGAAAACATCCTTTGAGATTAAGCTTTTACAAGGCTGCTTCTCACGAAGCCCAGCCCTTGACCCGTGGCTGACCAGGAAAAGCACTGATACAATTCTAAGCCATGGGACTCAGAGGTATAGCCTCTGTAACCTGTCCTGGGACCTGCTGAACTGCTCACACTGGCTTCTTGGGATGACAGGGTTTGGGGGAGGGGGGGGCCTCTGGGATGCTCTACACTTCCACATCTTAGTATCCCATGACCTGATCTGTGAGCCACATTCAGATTAGCTGGAGTTTGAATCTTCATTCCAGGTGGCTGTAGTGACCTACAGGCTGTACTGACCTACAGAATGTTAGGTCAGTTAGGTCTGTGGTAATGGAACTAGGGAGTAAGTGATGCAAATAAACAAGTGTTGAAAACAACAACAACAACAAAATGTTGACTCTGGGAGACCTGTGGCCTGGCTACACTATGTGTGCTCACTTAGCAACTGAGCCTTTTGAGGAGAATGACAATTGGCTTCTCTACTTTGTCTATGAGATACTTCATAACAGAATGAAATTGAAATCAGAACTACTAGCCAACTAGAATGCAGATTATATTCATTTCCTGCAGCAGCCAGAACTAAGTACTAGCAGCTAGGTAGATTATAGAAGTGAAATGGATGGTTTCACAGTTTAGGGGCTGGAGTGAAGGTGTTGGTCGTGTTGGCTCTTCTGCGGATAATATGGAGAATCCATCCCATGCATTTCTCCAAGCCTCTGGTAGTTTGCTGACAGAATTTGGAGTTCCTTAATTCATGGAAACTATGCTTCATTCTCTGCCTTGATCTTCACAGAACATCCTTCCATTTGTCCAAAGGGTTGTCTTTGTCCAGATTTCTCCTTTGTGATGAGGCCAGCAGTCACACTGCATTTACAGCCTGCCCTGATTTCATCCAGATTACTTCCATCCATCCATGACACTATTTCTAAATAAAACTACTTGCCGAGATAGTGGGGATTAGGTCTTTAACATAGGAATGGGGTTGGGGTGGACAGACACACACTTCCCCCTATTAAATCACTGGGGTGGGGTGGGCAGACACACACTTCCCCCTATTACACTGATTTGTATTAAATGGATGCATGGGATTTTCACTGACTTCTCATCAGTTTACAGTTTGTTGCTTCTTTGCTGTCCTGGAAAAACACCATCCCTCTGCATATCACCTAGAGCCTGAGGCCTTCATAACCAGACTCTGAGAATCTTCATCCCTCCCTCCCTTTGCTCCCCTCCCCTTCCCCCTCCGTCTTGTTCTTTCTCCTTTTGCAGCACCGGGCTTGATGTTTTCAGGGACTGTCCATGTTTTGTCTTTGGAAGTCTGAAACTGTGTTTTGGATTGATGATAATAACATATGTTAATTGTGGAGGACATTTAAGAACTGCTGAGGGAGCGGGGGCAGCGGCGGCATGCCGCCTTTAACCCCAGCGCAGCAGAAACAGGCGGGTTTTTGTCAGTTCGAGGCTAGCCTGATCTAAAACAAAGTTCAGCGTTCCAGGACAGTCACGGCTACACAGAGAAGCCCTGTCTTGGAAAACTGAAAACAAAACAAAACAAAAAAAGAATTGTTGAAAGATGACTGAAAATATTTAAGAACTTGGAACTGTCAATATAAAAGCAAAATTTTACTCAACGGGAATTGTTTGGGGGAAAATCTATGAAGAAAGGGAGCTCTAAAAGCACAAAAAATATTGCAGTTTCAATCACTAACTTCAACAACAACAAAAAGCCCTAACGGTGCGTTTCCAATTGCGTATAGCCAATGCAATCTTATTTATGTTTAAAAAGACATTCGCGGTGCACTCCAAATCAACCTTTGAAACCACAAACGGCATTAAATAAGAAATAAAGATCGCTTATGCAATGTTTGTGAACTGTATGATTTCATTCATTTTCATGTCATGGTACTCTCTAACTTCAGGCTGCCCTTAAATGCAACACTGAAATAGAATTATAAAAATGTTTCCCTACTCGGAATAATCTTTTGGGTTCCCGGCTGTTTTTCATTTAAATCCTACTTAACTATTATGAGTACTGGTTGTGTGTGGGTTCCTGCGGTGTGGATACCAAAGAACAACTTGTGGGAGTCATTTCTGTCCTCTTAACCACGTGGGCTCCAGGACAGTGTTAGAGTCCCTAGGGTTGAATAAGGATGCCTTGTCTTTCCGCGATGGTTTCACCTTTATGGTTCTTTTAGTGTTGGGATTGTTTGACAATATGTAACTCGGAAATACTCAGTACTCAAGCTTGATAACATGTCAGATGCTGACCTGGAAAACTGAAAACTTAAACCGCCCAACGTGGGGCTCGAACCCACGACCCTGGGATTAAGAGTCCCATGCTCTACCGACTGAGCTAGCCGGGCAGTTGAGTGTCTGTCTTTTCTAGGTCCTTTCAAAGGAATGACATTATTTTAGTTTGCTTCAAGTGTTCTATCTTTGTCAAAGCATCTTTTCTGAGCTTTTCTTTTTTTTCTTTTTTCTTTTTTTTCCCTTTTCTTCTTTGCTCTCTTTTTTGTAAAATATCTCACGAAACGAATTGTATTTTGTTTCTGCTTTCGTGAGCCTAAACTTCTGCTGTTTGATAAAAATGTCTAAACGGCCCTCTAGCGGTCAGAATCTCCTGTTCTCGGAGGTAAGGCGGGGCAAGGAAGCTGGCTCCCTGCCGGCTTGGGTGTCTGTCATCCTGAAGTTTCCCGCGCTGCCAGGAGCTGGGCGTTTGCTCCGCGCCGGCACCAAAGCAGCTGAGACCAAAGTCCGGCAAAGCCGCGGCACCACGCAGGTAACTAAGAGCTGGCGAGATGCCTCAGTGGCAGAGATCTTCCCAACCCCAGCTAACCGGTTACTTGAGTTCCATCCCTGAGAACCCATGGTAGCTGGAGAGAACCGACTGCTGCATGCATGGACACACACTTGTAATTTAGAACACATTTGCAAAAGAAGTTAGCTGAGCTTACAGGGCTCAGGAAGCTTAGAAAGACAGAAAATTCAGAAGATCCTTCCTTCCCCAACGAGCCCCAACTATGTTTTCTTGAGTCCTCACCCAAGCTGGGATGGTCTTTGGGTTACCCACACTCCTACAAGTAACCCCAATAAACTCACCAAGCTGAACGTGGGTGCAAATGGGTCTGTTGGCTGGTGCCCCATCAAAACAGACGTTTGTTCACGGATCTCAGGTAAAGCTACACAACAGTTTCTAAATAAAGAGTATTGACTGGTTAAACCGTGGCAGGAATAGTATCCCACAGGCTTCTAATGTACCATCTTAATCTAGAAATAGAACATCTGTGGTGGTATTGTGTTTGCCAAAATATTGTGTACCTTAATAAACTTATCTGGGGTCAGAGACGGAACAGCCACAATGTTAAACAGAGGTTAGGGAGTGGTGGCACACGCCTTTAATCCTAGCATTCCAGAGGCAGAAATCCATGTGTTCAAGGATACACCCAAGCATGGTGACCAACGCCTTTAATCCCAGAAAGCAAGTCTTCAATCCCAGGGAGTGGTGGTAGAAAGCAGAAAGGTATATAAGGCGTGAGGACCAGAAACTAGAGGCATTTGCCCTAGAGAGGCATTTGCCCTGGATAGGCATTTGGCCTGGGTAGGCATTTGGCCTGGAGAAGCATTTGGCCTGGTTAAGCATTCAGGCTTCTAGCAGCAGTTCAGCTGAGAGTCATTTGGATATGAGGACATAGAGGCTTCCAGTCTGAGGAAGCAAGACCAGCTGAGGATCTGACGAGGTGAGATAGCTGTGGCTTGTTCTATCTCTCTGACCTTCCAGTGTTCACCCCAATACCTGGCTCAGGTTTGGTTTTATTAATAAGACTCTTTAAGATTCATGCTACAAACATCAGTGAGATAATGTGTCATCATTAGTGACGCCGTACAAGGTCAACAGTAATTATTCTCAGTTATCTTTGGATACCTTACAGATTTGAGAAGAATGATGTTATTTAATCCTACCAGAAATAGTTTATGTGGATTCATC
The DNA here is from genome assembly GCA_902168425.1 of Peromyscus attwateri. Lineage (NCBI taxonomy): Eukaryota > Metazoa > Chordata > Mammalia > Rodentia > Cricetidae > Peromyscus > Peromyscus attwateri. The sequence goes on along the minus strand of CABHPP010111419.1, from coordinate 40,947 downwards.
CATCTTTAGATCTTATTGCTCGTTTACAGGAAATAAAAGGTATTGGGATAGAAAAATAATATAATGAAGAAACTAAATTGTTGCTTTCTGGCTTGTTTTTGTTTTGAAACAGGAACTCACTACAACCAGACTGGCCTTGAACTCAGAGATCTGCTTGCTACCTTTGCCTTCCGGAGCTGGGGTTGAAGGCATGGGCCATCACATCTAGCCTTGGTTTTGTTTTGATTGTAGGGCTCGAAATCAATCCCAGACCCTCCTGCATGCTAGGCTATCACTGTCACTGAGCCACATAGAGCCCTAGCCCAATACTACAATCTTTTCCATGATTTTTGCTAAATTAAAAAAAAAACCCAGAGTATAACAATTTTCATATTTAGTAACTGACCAGGACAAATTGGTTATGGAAAGATTTGGGAATCAACTGGGGAAATTTGGTAGTTTGAATGTAAAAGATGAGATAAAGACTTGCTGAAGTGGAAAAATGTAGATGTTTGACTGAATGAGAGCAGACCGCTGAATAAAACATCACCTTGCATTTAAGTGAAAATCCTAACTAGGCATGGTGCACGCCTTTAATCCCAGCACTCAGGAAGCAGAAGCAGAAGCAGGCGGATCTCTGCGAGTTCCAGGCCAGCCTGGTCTACAGAGAGAGTTCTAGGACAGACAGAGAAATCCTGTCTTGGAAAACAAACAAGCAAACAAAAACAAAAGATAGTTTTGTTTTGTTTTTAAAAGACACTATATAAAGACTGATACCTGGGTGAATATAAAGAGTTTACTTTTTGTTTGCTTTTGTCTTTTGAGTTTTCTAAAATACACACACACACACACACACACACATACATTTCTACAATAAAAAGTTTTTTTTTTGAGTGGATGACAAAAGGAAGGGAGACCATTAAAACTTTAAAATGTGGCCAACAATTAGGTGCACATAAATGAGACTTGGAAGTTCTCCAAAGCTTCATATATATGTGTAGACTATAAATCCAGCCTGAGTCTTCCTGGCCATCAAGAAAATGAAGAGGAAGAGGAGAGGAAGAGGAAGTAGGGAAAGCTGGTACAGTTCATTATACCTATAATTCCCTTAGATGAGGTGACATGGCTAAGTTCTATCCCCTTAGGTTCTAGGACCAAAAAGAGTCAACTATACAGACCTTGTCATTTAGAATAAAAACCATACTGGTTATAAGATGCCTTGATATTCCCTTCACCCCCTCTAATCTGAGACTGTTTTACACGTATCCTTGGCTACCCTTAAACCCTATGTAGCTGTGACCTTGAACTTCTTATCCTCCTGCCTCTATCCTCCTGAGTGCTGGGAATACAAACATGTCACCATGCCTAGTTTTATGTAGGGCTGGGCATCCAACCTAGGGCTTCCTGAACGCAAGAGGCAAGTGGTCTATTCACTGATCCACATCCTCAAACTTTCAGTGAGTGGATATCCGTCGAGGGACCTGTACCATCTTCCGGCGTCACTGTGGTGATCTCTGAGAGGAGATCTGTGAAGCCCTGCAGGTTCCCATCTCCTTCTCCCTTTGGCACATACCAGCCACAACTACACCAGATGCCTTAGCGATCTGGGTAGATCTTGGTAGCCAGCTCGAACTTCCTAACAAAACCCTCCAGGGATGCCTTAGCATGAAGTCCCAGGTCCACACTCCTTACCAGAGCTTACTACATCCAGTGCACTCCAGTGTCAGCCTTTCTGGCCTCATCCGCATGGTCAGCTCCCACCTGTGGGGTTCCCTTTTTCATCACAGTTCGTTGGTCACCAGTACATGAGGACAAAGGGACAGAAGCAGCGACAGGAAGTTTTTTGTACATGGCCTGTGAACGTGTCTAGCAGACAGCTTCAACGAGTGAGCTCAACTTTATTCCAGAGTATAGGTCATATATAGGATTGGGGCGGTATCTGGGGCAAATCCTAATTTGCATTAGGTGGCACACTCCAGTCGTATAGCTGGGTTAGTAGCCGCACAGCCCCATGAAAACAGCTAGAGCATGCTACTTAATTACCAGCTGGGCAGCAGGGGAAGAGCATTTGCAGGGAACTGTGTCAAGTGTCATTCTTGAGATAAGTCAGGCATCCAGGCCTAGAGACATCCTTTAGATAAGGCTAGGTAGAGAGCAGGAAGCTCCCACTGGGGGGTGGAGAGTCCTCCATATTGTTCTGAGCCCAGGGGGAGCTGCTAAGCTAGGGTAGACTGCAACTTCTGACCAGTGGGGCCTCCCAACATCTCCCTCTGTTTTATTTTATAATGGAGAAGTGTCATCCTATGCCTTGAAGAACCTGTTGTCTTCATTGGATGGGTCTGGGGCTTCGTAGTGAACCTGATTGGTGGTGGTTTTAGCAATAGTGGTGTTCTGCTGCTGGCGGAACTGAATAAGGCAAGAGGCAAGCATCAAATAAAATATAACCCAATTAGAGGACTGATAAAGGGTTCCTAAAGCCAGGAAAACGAGAGGTTACTGAACCAGCTAAGTTGCTCTAGGGGCTGGAATTTTGAGAGTAGGTCTGTGTGGAGTTTTTGAGGGTATTGACATTAGTTTCAACCACATTTGACTTTACGAAGAAACAACATTCTTCCCCCAGTGCCAAGCAAGTCCCTCCAGGCTCAGCAGTTATTGCTTCCAGTGCTCTTCCGTTTTGGAGCACAGCCCCAGCAAGAGAGTTCATCTGCCCTTGGAGGGATTCAAGGCTGTCAGTCGTGGATGCCATTACCTGATCGAGTTTGTCTCTGAAGTCTCCAGCCAGATGATGCGTCTGGACGATGGCAGATGTTTCAGCCATGGCGGATCCAAGGCAAATGACAAGTCCTATTCCTACCAGTAAAGGAAGGACTATCTTATGTCTTCACCTGGTTTGTAGCAGCTGTGTGGCCTCTTCTTCCTTATATAGATAAACCTGTGGAATAATCACAATAGGGGTGCAAAATCCTGGTAGGGAGGTGTCTATGCAGGGGGCTATCTTTCTCTTACACCAAAGGAAAAAAGGAGGTGGTGTGCACAGGTTAAGAGGGTAACGGTTTGATTGACAGTACATTGGTGATCTGTAGGTATAAATTGGGGAGAAAGACAAAGGGGTAAAGTAGGTTTTTGATCAAAGAGGGGAATATCATGAAGATCCAGGTGGATGTCATCTTTCTCGGCAGACGTTTTTTTTGTTTGTTTGTTTGTTTTTTGGTTTTTCAAGACAGGGTTTCTCTGTGTAACTGTCCTGGCGTCTTGGAACTCACTTTGTAGACCAGGCTGGCCTACAACTCACAGAGATCTGCCTGCCTCTGCCTCCCAAGTGCTGGGATTAAAAGAGTGCGCCACCACTGTCTGGCTTTGGCAGACATTGCTACAGAAGTATTTGTGGGTACTAGAAGCACAAAAGAAGCAATGAGAGGTGTTTGGATATTCAGTGACTGGGAGGAAATCAGAAACATATTGAATGTATAGACTCCAGGACATTGTTGATCTTATTTGTTCCTCCTTTTGTTTTTCCTGCAGAATAAGGTTATAATAATGGGTTAAGACTTAGCTGCAGGTACAAGCTGTCAGGAAATATGAATGTCAGCAGAGGGGTATCTAGTGAAGGGGAGGCCACTTGATAGCATTTGTCCATTACCCCTGTGCGCCAGCAGTCATGCCAAGGGTCTGCAATGTATACTACACGGTTGGTGAGGAAGGTACTTGAATCATCATTATCTATTAGAAAAATGGATCTTCCCTTTTTGTGATCAAAATGACCTTGAGCGTACTCCCCACCCCCTGCCGCTCTAGTGGGCGAGTGTCATAGCAGCATCCCCCATAAGTATCTACATCCTTGAGACATGATGGGTCTGTCTGTCAGAAAGGGAAGCAGACAAAGTCATCTGGGTGACTGGTGTTGGCATTTGGGTATATCAGAAACTGTATGGGCTTTTGGCATCTCACTAGTGGGCAATCTCCTGTCCCGATTATTTGATCCCCCCCCCTCCCCCCGGTATGTTTCCCTGACATAAAACCGTCAGGGAATAGTATTCAGGAGGGTAGGGCTAGCTGAAGAATTGGTATTTAGCAAGGTAAAGCCCCCACACTAGATGTTCCTCAAAACCATGTACTTGGAAGCCTCTGGGAGACCAAAGCACTTCTTCCTTTGAGTGTTCATCCCCCCTGACCTTTCTCAGTGGCACCCTGATCCCTGGTCAGGAGACATGTCCTCCAGGAAGGCTTTCCTGTCTGCCTTGATGTCAAGGCAGTGGGTCAGGGTGCTGAGAGCACTTGGGTTCTCCAGGCAGCTCAGAGCTCAGGTGGATGAGGCTGTTATTTTTCACCCTTTGGTGGTCCTCTCCTCCAGTGACCTGTCCTTATGCATCCACAGTCAATTGCATGCTCTTCTGATTCAGCATTGACTCTCTGCTATGGTGTAGAGAGAAAGTACTCCAAGATACTGACTACAACCACCAGGGTTCCGATTCACATCAGCCACTCTTTCTAAATTATTTTATTTTATGTACACGAGTGTCCTGGTTGGGTATATGCATGTGTACCATGCATATGACATGTATGTGTACCATACATGTGTACCTAAGGAGTCCAGAAGAGGATGTCTGTCTGATCCCCTGGAACAGGAGTTATGGATGGTTGTAATCTACCATGTGGGTGCTGTGAACCAAACCTGGGTTCTCTGAAAAGCAGCAGGTGCTCTTAACAGCTAAGCCATCTTTCCAGCGCCTATCCTTTCTTTTTTTCTTTATTAGAATACAAAGTATTGCCGGGCGTTGGTGGCGCACGCCTTTAATCCCAGCACTCGGGAGGCAGAGGCAGGCGGATCTCTGTGAGTTCGAGGCCAGCCTGGGCTACCAAGTGAGCTCCAGGAAAGGCGCAAAGCTACACAGAGAAACCCTGTCTCGAAAAAACCAAAAAAAAAAAAAAAAAAAAAAAAAAAAAAAAAAAAAAAAAAAAAGAATACAAAGTATTGAGCATCATCACGGCCTCTTCACGTATATGTGTCACTGTATTTTGTTCTCATTCATTCCTCTCCCACGCTGTCCTTCCCTGTGCCCCTCCCCTCTCTCTCCGCAGTTAGTCTCCCCTTCTTTTGCATTATGTGTATTCCATTACCTTCTCTATTTTCTACCTCCCTTCAGATCTCTTTCTCCCCTCTCCTGATGCCCTTTCCAGTTTTGCAGTCTGCACATGCACATATATAAATACACACAGAACCGTACAGTTTTAAAGGGTTAATTTTGTGATATGTTTTTATTTTTGAAACAGGCTTTCACTATGTTGCCCACACTGGTTTCAAACTCTTGGACTCAATTGATCCTTTTACCTGTGATGGGACCATGGGACCATGTGTGCCATCACATCTGGTTATATCTGTTTACATATATATGTTTGTTTTTCAAGACATGGTTTCTCTGTGTAGCTCTGGCTGTCCTGGAACTCTTTTTCTATACCAGGCTGGCCTTGAATTGACAGAGATCTGCCTGCCTCTGCCTCCCAAGAGTGCTGGGATTAAAGGCATGGACCACCGCAACCCTGCTTGCTTTATTTAAGATTATGTGGGTGTTGGAATGAGAATGGTCTCAAAACTCATACATTTCAATGCTTGGTCCCCAGTTGGTGGAACTGTTTAAGAAGGATTTGGGAGGTGTGGCCTTGTTAGAGGAGGTATGTCACTGGAGGTGGGCTTTGAGGTTTCAAAAGCCAAACACCATGCCCACTGCACTCTCTGTTCTCTGCTTGTGGTTCAGTTGAGATATAAGCTCTCAGTGATTCCTGCCACCTTGCCTCTGCTCCACCATCATGAACTCTGACCACCGGGAACCCTACGCCCAATTACACTCTTTCTTTTATAAGCTGCCTTAGTCATGGTGTTTTATCACAGCTATAGAAAAGTAACTAATACAGGTTACTTAATACATTTTAAGTTATCTATTTATTTTGTGTATGGGGAATGGTTTTGCCATGTGGAAGTCAGAAGACAGCTTCTGAGAGTCTGTTCTCCCCTTCCACCATGGGGGTCCTGGAGATCAAACTTGGGTCACCAGACTTGGCAGCAGGCAGCTTTACCTATTTGTGTTGTTGGCTGTTTTTGCTCTTTCTTTTTTGAGAGGCCCACCACCCAGCTCCCAAATAAATCACACATGGAGACTTATTCTTAATTATAAATGTCCAGCCTTAGCTTGGCTTGTTTCTTGCCCACTTTCTTTAACCAAAATTATCCTGTCTAGCTTTTGTTTGGGCTTTTACCTTTCATTATTTCTTACTCCATGGCTTGCTGTGCAGCTGGGTGACTGGCCCCTCATGTCCTCCTCCTTCTCTGGCTACTTCCCCCCACCCCTGCCCCATTTCTCCTTCTATTAATTCTCTCTGCCTGCCAGCCCCGCCTATCCTTTCTCCTGCCTTGCTATTGGCCATTCAGATCTTTATTAGACCATCAGGTGTTTTAGACAGGCACAGTAACACAGTTTCACAGAGTAAAACAAATGCAGCATAAACAAAAGTAATACACCTTAAAATAATATTCCCCAACATATACTTGCTTTATCTTGTCAGCCCTAAACTATTTATTTATTTGTTTATTTATTTTGGTTTTTTGAGACAGGGTTTCACTGTGTAGACCCACTCTGTAGACCAGGCTGGCCTAGAACTCACAGAGATCCGCCTGCCTCTGCCTCCCAAGTGCTGGGATTAAAGGCATGCACCATCACCACCCAGCTAAACCTGTTATTTTTATATTTAAAAAAGATTTGAGCCGGGCGGTGGTGGCGCACGCCTTTAATCCCAGCACTCGGGAGGCAGAGGCAGGAGGATCTCTGTGAGTTCGAGGCCAGCCTGGTCTCCCAAGCGAGTTCCAGGAAAGGTGCAAAGCTACACAGAGAAACCCTGTCTCGAAAAACCAAAAAAAAAAAAAATAAATAAAAATAAATAAATAAATAAATAAAAATAAAAATAAAAAAGATTTACAGTTTTCTTTAATTTATGTCTGTGTGTATGCTTCTGTGAGTTTATGTATACCACATGCCTTTAGGTACCTGAGGATGCCAGAAGAGGATGTCAAATCCTCTGGAACTGGAGTTACAGGAGACTGTGAATCACCTTATGTGGTCATTGGAAACTGAATTGGGGTCCTCTGAAAGAGTAATAAGTCTTCTTAACAACTGAGTCATCTCTCCAGCCTCATATTGTTATTTTAAAAGAAAAAGGGCTAGACAGTGGTGGCACATGCCTTTAATCCCAACACTCAGGAAGCAGAGGTAGGCAGATCTACTAGTTTGAGGTCAGCCTAGTCTATAGAGTGATTTCCAGAACAGCCAGGACTACATAGAGAAACCATGTCTCAAAAAACAAAACAAAACAAAACAAAAACAAACAAAAAAGGCCACAACTCTATTATAAGAGTTTAGATGTGCCTTAAACATTTAAGTTGCAAGATAAATGTCTGCTTTTTCATCTTGTCAGGATATTCAGTGCTAACACACACAGCTTCATTTGGATAAAAGGTCCATTTTCTGAAGTGTACATGTTTAAAATGTCCTTTGGGGATGTGAGCCCTGGTGTAGGTAGGCCTCCCCGGAAAGTTTGGGCTTTGGTCTCCATGCTACTTTTAGTTGGCTCTAGAGGACCAGGCATGTCTTTTTCCCATTCTGAGCTCCTGATTCTTCTATTCAACAAGAAGATTGCTGTACAAGGATGCTTCAGGTTGGACCCTCCTCTGTTCACCCTGAATTAACTGGCAGAGTTCTGGGCTGGCTCCCATGCCTTACCACCCAGGCCCAGAATGGCATTCCTTCAGGTTGAAAGGTCAAAAAGGAAATTGTGAGCCCCATGGCTCACAATGCTGCCATTGTGCATGGCAGAATCTCTTTGTCTTTCAGATCAATATCCATCTCCCAGCCTTAGAAGGGGTGGGCGGCAAGCTTGAGAATGCCGTGGAGGCCAGCCAAGAGCATCGAGCAACACTTTAGTAACCATCCTCTTAGAAGTCTCCGTTATGTAGAGGCATTTCAAGTACTACAAGGGCCTCAGCATAGATGATTCCAAGGCTGATTCAGTAACTCGCATTGAGCAAATGGCAGAGCTGGACTTCCTACACAGTCCTGGGTACATTCAAACCCTCCAGTTACCCACAGTCCTGTCTCCTGTACCTGCTTTTTTTTGGGGGGGGGGGTGGGGAGACAGGGTTTCTTTGTGTAGTTTTGGTGCCTGTGCTGGATCTCACTTTCAGAGGTCCGCCTGGCTCTGCCTCAGGAGTGCTGGGATTAAAGGGCGTGCGCCACCACCGCCCGGCTTGTCAGCAGCTTTTCTGTCAGTCCAACTCCTTTCCATACAGTCCACCTGCGCCTGCGTTTGCCAGCCCCTGGACTACTGGAGGGTATCAAAAGGCTTTTGAGCGCCCTTCAGCACCCAGCGCTCCACACTCCATCTCTGTTCATTTCCTCACCTCCACCTGCCTGTGCTGCCCCCTACCGTGATACTTCGGAAGTGCAGGTGCCAAAAGCTTGAGTGTGCCTCAGAGCTCCAGCTGGGTTCTCACCATTTCCTGGGAAAAGAGGCCCAAAAGCAATGCCATGTAGATACGGAAACACATAAATATCTATGAGTACAGTTGAGTGATAGATCTTCAAGGGTCAGGGGAGAGAAATTTTACATTTTCATCCATTGGCAAATCTGTGTCCTCACTGACCCCTGGCTGACTTTTCCAGGCATAGACGAGACCCAGAGCCATCAGGGATGGCAAATGACAATTCCTTTTTACTGAGTACTCACTGTGTGCCAGAAAAAAACCTCCAGGCGTTTCTCTTTCAATTTCCAGAGCTATTCTACGAATCAGATTCCAGCACTTTCCATGTCACACATGGGTAAACCGAGACTCCAGGGTATGCAGATGTTTGCTCATGGTCACATGGAGAGTGAACGAGGGACAGAGTTGACTGGACTGTCCTAAACTGCAGAACAGCCAAAAGGCATGCCAGCATATTGCTGAACAGACTCTCAAACACATACATCACGTGAGGGTCTGGAACTTATCAAAAGAAATGTTTGTAGAGATCAAAGTCAAACAACCCCAACAGAGCTTTGAAAATTGTGTCTTTGGTGTAAAGAAAGCAAAGCGGCAGAGTGGGGAAGTGTCCACAGTAGGGTGGTGGAAGTGTCCACAGCGGGGTGATGGCTGGTAGCCCAGTTCCCTGCCAGGCCAGGCCACACCATTGATCCCAGTGGGTTCATCTGACACTCACATCTGGGCCTCAGATAGTTTTATTTTATTTTTATTTTTTCATTTTCTTCTGAAACATGGCTGGAGGCTTTAGAGCCAGGGAGGAGAAAGAAACCATGACCCACAGCAGTAGGGTGACGCCACCACGGTTTGCCTTGGATCCTCTCAGTTTTAGCACTGAGTATGTGAGCTGCTGAGAAACCTCACAGGGCCAGAAATACTAGGTGGCTAGTCACCCTGCACCACCAGAGACTAGGGGGCTGCCATCCTCCTAGGATCCTGCTAGACTGATGGAGGCAGGTTGTGACATCAACAGCTTGCATGATCTAGTGCTCCTCTCTAGACCTTAATGTTGATATCTCCAAGACAAGGCCATTGGCTTAAGAGCTCACACATTCCACAGTTTATGAGTCCATGTCTTGCTGACCTAATTAAGGGCATTTTTGGTCCCCTGCCTGTGTTGCTGCCTCCCAAGGGGAAGTGCTGAAAATTCATTTGGGACAACTAGATCTCTGCAGAAGTGATCTCATACACACACACACACACACACACACACACACACGCACACGCGCACTTTTATTTTTCAACTCATGAAGTGTGTCACTCAGGGGGTCCTTGTCACACAAAGCAGAAGGCCCCCTCCCCTGTCCCCACCACAGAGAACCGAGAGTTGGTGGCCTGGTTGACAGGTCCCTGTTTACTTGACATTTTAATCAGGAAAGGAAGAGCAGAGACAGAATGTGGAAAGGTCAGGAGACACGGCCACAGGCATGTCCATTTCCATGAGGAAACTCTGACACTGCTTCAGGCCAGAGGGTGCTGTGGACGGGCTACAAACAAGACAGATTGGAGAAGCCCTCGCTTAAAGAAGCTTCTGCTCAGTGAAGGAAGGGGAGCCTGCCCACAAGAGACAGAACCACTCAGCACCTTAGGGGAAAACAGCTCTCAGGGGCACCAGATGTGGGGGAGTCCAGATGAACGACGGATACACAGCATCGGCTTCAATTTTTTTTTTTTTCAGTCAGACTTCTGAGTGTTTCATTTACTGATTTATTTTTGAGACAAAATTTCATGTGTCACAGGCTGACCTTGAAGTTACTGTGAGTCAAGGATGGGGCTCACCAGGCATTCACCACCACACCCTTTTATGCAGTGCTGGGAATCAGAACCAGAGCTTCAAGTGTGATAAGCAACCACTCTAGCAACTGAGCTACAACCACAGCCTCTCTCAGGGAGCATGCTTGGAGAGGCAGGAAAGTGGCAAGGGATTCTAAGATAGAGAGTCAGGGGTGGCCAGCAGTACAGAATAAGCAAGAGACCATGGAGGCACAAGACATGCCCACTCTAGCAGGATGTGGGGCTGGCACTCCAGAGAAATGGAACAGCATGAGTGGACATGTGTAGGGGTACAGGGCATAAGAGGGTTGGCCAGGAAGACTGTAGCCACACAGAGGCATGGAAGAGGCTAAGGCTTCTGGGCTTTATCATGCAAGGTCTTGGTTTTCAAGCTGCCAAGGCAGAGCATATGTGGAACATTTCCTGAGACTATCAGTGGCTGGAGGATGGTAAAAGGGGTGTTGTTTTTATTATAAACAGATAGGGACCCATATCTATAGTTTGATGGAGCCAGCTACAAACAGAACGACCTCGGAAGATGGAACTTAAAATTTAGCCAATTTGATATGCCTGCTACAGTTCTAGCAACTTGGGAGCTGAGACAGGAGGATTGCTTAAATCCAGGCCAGCCTGGGCAACATAGCCAGACTCTGTCTCCTTAAACAAGTAAACAGAAACCAAAGGACTAGGGATTTAAGCGTCATTGGCCGAATGCTTTCATAGCATGCACGGAGCCCTGGGTTTGATCCTCACAGCACATAAACCAGGCTTTGTGGCACACACATGGAATCATAGCTCTTGGATGGCGGAGCAGAAGTTCAAAGTTCTGGGGTTAGGGTGGGTGTAGCCAACTGCCCGTAATTCCAGCAAAAGATCCCCAGAGCAAGCTGGCTATCAATACCAGTCATACTGGTGAGGTCTGGGTTTGATGGAGAGACTCAAAGAAGAGCAATTAAGGATGCTCTCCAACATCAACCTCATCCACATGCACATGCACCCACATCACACACACACACACACACACACACACACACACACACACACACACAACAGATGAAAGATGTGCAAGGTTATCCTCAGTTACATAGTGTGTTCAAGGCTAGCCTAAGCTACTTGGATTTCGTCTCAAAAATAAAAACAACAGAACTCACAAAACCCAAAGAGAATGACACAACGAAACAAAACAAACCAAAAAGATAAACTGTTGGAAGTAGCAAATCGTCTCCACATTCACTTGAATAATCCCATCTTCTTGTTGTTTTGTTTTGTTTTGTTTTGTTTTGAGACAGTGTTTCTTTGAGTAACCCCAGCTGTCCTGGAACTCACTTTGTAGACTTGGCTGGCCTGGAACTCAGAGATCTGCCTACCTCTGCCTCCCAAGTGCTGGGATTAAAAGCATGTGCCACCACTGCCCAGCGTATAATCCCATCTTGATTAACTCTGATCTGACTGTGTATGATGACCATCCCAGCTGGGACATGACATGGTATGTGAGCACTGTTGCTGATTAGCTGTATTCTTCCTAGAAGCCTCAGTTCTCCCTTCTGTGAAATGACGACAACAATGTGCTTTCCAATGACAGTATGGGGATGAACTGAGATGATGATATAGAGGGACCCTGAAGAACAAGCATGCTGAGGGAATAGACAGGCAAACCACTCCCCAGGAATGTGAACTTCCGGGACAATCTTCTTGAATCCAGGGGAGATTTCAGAAGACACCTCTCAGTCTAAGCTTCATCATAAGATCACACTACACTGGATCAAGGTGGAGAGTGGGGCACATAGAACAATGGGTACTCATTCATCAAACATCTATTGAGAGCCTACTGTATACATAGCACAAGAGAGACTGGGCTGAAGAGAAGACATGGAGACCCAGACTGCTGTATTTTACAGGCAGAACATTGTTGGAGGACACAGTGAACCAGAGGGACTGCAGGATGTCAGAAATACAGAAAACTGAGAGCCATAAGACAGAGAGAGAGGCTCAGGGTGGGCCTCAAGGCACATATTCAGGCAGGGGTGCTGTGATGGCTATTCTCGGTTGTCAACTTGACTACATCTGGAACTAACTAAAACCCAAATGACTAGGCAAACCTACGAGGGACTTTTTTCTTAATTAAATCATTTGAAGTGGGAGCCTACTCCTAATCTGGATCTTTGAGGTGGGAAGTTAAACCTTTAAACTGGACCACATCTTCCTCTGGCAGCCAATATAAAGGATAAGGAAGAAGGAAGCTTTTGCTCTTTGCCTACTTGCTCTCACTGGCGAGTCCATTCCTTCACTGGCGTTAGAGCCTACTTCTTTGGGATTCCGTCATATACTGAAGACCAGTTGAGATATCCAGCCGTGTGGACTGAACAACTACTGGATTCTTGGAACTTCTGTTGGTAGACAGCTATTGTTGGATGAGCTGGACCACAGCCTGTAAGCCATTCTAACAAATCCCCCTTCTGTATATATGTAGGTTTATTCTATAAGTTCCATTTCTCTAGAGAACTCTGAGTAATACAAGTGCTAAGTAGGAAAACAAGACTGAAGAAAATGGGAATATTTCTGCCTGGGTGTCTAGTACCCATAAGAGGAGCTGTTCAAGAAGACTGGCACTTTATTTATTTATTTGGGATTTATTTATTTATTTATTTATTTATTTATGAGAGAGAGAGAAAGAGAGTGTTTCTCTACATACCCCTGGCTTAACTATACAGAAGACCAGGCAGGCTGACCATCTGCTTCTGCCTTCTGAGTGCTGGAATTAAAAGCATACAGCGCCATGCCCAGCAAGACTGGTGCTTTTATAACAAGAGACAAACCAGTACTTAATGAAGGAGGTGATTCACAAGAACTAAGAGTTTAGCAAGCTGAGGATTCATAGGATGTCAGCACGTGGCAAAAAAAACCCAACCCTATGATTAGTATTAGTAGATGCTATCAGAAAAGAACACAGAGGGTGGTGGTGACACATGCCTTTAATCGCAGCACTCGGAAGGCAGAGCCAGGTGGATCTCTGTGAGTTCGAGGTCAACCTGGTCTACAGAGTGAGATCCAGGACAGGACCAAAACTACACAGAGAAACCCTGTCTCAAAAAACCAAAAAAGAAAGAAAAAAAAAAAAAGAAAGAAAGAAAAGAACACAGAGCTAGGAATGTACCTCAGTGATAGAATGCTTACCTACTGTCCTAACTAGTTTTATGTCAACTTGACACAAGCTAGATGAGGGAACCTCATTTGAGAAAATGCCTTCATAAGATCAGGGTGTAGGCAAGCCTGTAGGACATTTTCTCAATTAGTGATTGATATGGGAGGGCCCAGCCCATCATGGGTGGAGTCACTCCTGGACTGGTGGTCCTGGGTTCTATAAGAAAGCAGGCTGTGCAAGCCATGTAGAGCAAGCCAGTAAGCAGCGCCCCTCTATGATCTCTGCATCAGCTCCTGTCTCCAGGTTCTTACCCTGTTTGAGTTTCTGTCTTGACTTTCTTCAGTGATGGACTATGAATACGGAAGTGTAAATCAAATAAAGCCTTTCCTCCCCTACTTGCTTTTGGCCATGGTGTTTTATTATGGCAATAGTAATCCAAACTAAGACACCTAATGTGCACAAGGCACTGGGTTCGATTCTCAGCACTGCCAAAAATAAATTAGCTTCACAAAGAACACAGAGGGTAAAAATCAAATCACAGACTTGGGAAATACACAAAGAGATCTCAACCCTCTCACTTTACATGTGAGGAAACTGGCTGAGAGTGGCAAAAAGTGGCCAAAAGACACATGCAAGGGCATCTGACGAGGCTGACTCCAAGCTGAGGGCCTGTGCCTCCCATACTATGTATGTGTTGTTTGTAGAAAAATCCCTGCAACTTTGTATAGTACTTCTTTTGTGTGTGTATGTGTATACTGGAGATGAAACCCAGGGCCTCATAAATGTAAGGCAAGTACTCTATAACTGAGACACTTCCATTCCACACATTATTCTTTAAATATAATATTCTTAAGAGTTTTAAAAATATATTCTCGTTGTGTGTTTGATGTGTATGTAACAGTGTGGGCACGGGTGTGGGGATCAGAAGACAACTTTCAGGAGTTGGTTCTCTTCCTTCACGGTGGGATCTGGGACATCAAGCTAGTGAAGCAAGTGAATTTACTCACTGAGCCGTCTCACCAGCCCTAACATTATTCTTGAAGTGACCACTGCCCTGATGTTCTATTTCATAAACTCTCTTTTTAAAAAAAAGATTTATTATGTGTTCGGTGTTCTGCCTGTAGACCAGAAGAGGGCACCAGATCTCATTACAGATGGTTGTGAGCCACCATGTAGTTGCTGGGAATTGAACTCATGACCTCTGGAAGGGCAGCCAGTGCTCTTAACAGCTGGACCATCTCTCCAGCCCCCTATTTAATACACTCTTATTTTTGATTCAGAGTGCTTGCGGCTCCTAGACAGATCAAGTGTTCACTGGGGGGGGGGGGGGCAGCCATTATCTTAGGTTTTAGGGTAGGTCCTAACTCAGAGGATGGGCTGCAGGAAGATCAAGAAGAAGTTTTGTTGGGACCTCTTCTTCCTGCAGCAAGTGACTCACTTACAAACAAGAGGAAAACAAGGTGTGGGGATACGTGTAAACCATTTCACTTTACTATGTTTAAAAAAAAGTTTTCTTTTTCTTTTTAAGTGTCCAAGCACTACAAGAAACTAAGATTCTTCTGTCTTTATTTGGAAGGAATATTATCATCCTTATCAAAATGCCGGGCTAATCTTCTTCCACCCAGTAGCAGCTACAGGAGGTGACCGGACTATGGGATGCTCTGGACTGACATTTGAGTATATCCAAGGTGCTGTATGGGTTCATGGTTGAGTACATCCATATGGGTAAATAGGTTTTTCCATCTGCATTCAAAAATGGAGTCTAATCTACTAACAGCATCCAACATGGATTTCATTAGTGGGTCTTTGCAAAGAGACAGTTCAAACAGATTTTGATCTAGCTCACTGGGTCTCCCGAAGCGACATGTGTTGAGAACGCACAGTAATGAAGGTTCTGTGTTAATATGAGAAACAAGCTTTTCCTACCACAGAAAGGACTGAAGTCAGCTGTCCTCGTATTTTCCTGGAGGTGCATTTGGGGAGCAGGGGTGATACCTACTGCTGAGGCACACATTATGCAGATAGGTACAAAGGTTATGCTCCACATATTCCGTGTCAGCTCTAAGGTTAAAGGAGATTGTTGAAATCAGTCACTCTACACCCGTGGTTCTCAGCCTTCCTAATGCTGTGACCCTTTAATACAGGTCCTCATGTTGTGGTGACCCCCAACCATAAAAATTATTTTTGTTGTTTCTTAATAACTATGATTCTGCTACTGTTATGAATCATAATGTAGATATCTGTGTTTTCCAATGGTGACCCCCATGAAGGGATAGTTTGACCCCCAAAAGAGTTGTGATCCATAGGTTGAGGACTACTGTTCTACACCCTGCCAGCTGCATTATTCAATCTTCAGCAATGTGCATGACCAACCAGTTTCTGCCAGAATACATAAGAGGATAGGAAGCTTCCTTCCTCATGAGCCTCAGGTGCAGGAAATCCGGGAAGACCTTGCATAATGCCATAGCTAGGGGCTGAAACCTGTTACTAATGTCTTCTTGCCACCTGTCCCAGTTCCTGCAACCTGTGGCTTTCTAGCCTGGAGACAAGATGACCAGTTCACCCCATTCTCCAAGCTGCAAGGCATCGGGACCTTTGGCTGTCTTCACAGCTTCCTTTTCTGCAACGTTAGCATGCTCAGGGTTAGCATATGGCTGATTCAGAGCTGTTTTGGATCAGCCAGGCCCCAGGGATCTGGAAGAGATGCAAACAAAGCAAGCAGCCTTTAAAGATAACATGGTCAAATATATATATATTGTACAGGAAAAAAATCTTTAATTAAAAAAAAGATTAAAAGCTCAGAATTCTTCAGCCGTCCACAGGGCTTCTTGAGCCCATGGCTCCCCCACTCTAGGTTCCCAAACAAGGTTCAGACCTCCCCCTTTGCAGCTCTTTTGTGAGTAATAAAGTAGGAGGCAGGACTCTGAAAGCAATGAGTGGAGCTCAGCGTTTCCAGAGGCTATACCAGGAAATGGCAGTGCCACATATGACGGGTTCCCTTGGTTATCTCATCCATGCTGTTTCTTGTAGAAGGCCAGGAAAGAAGGGATTCACCCTGCATCACCCAGAAGGCAGATGGTAAAAACCTTAAGTTACCTCCACCAACTAGCCATTCGCATTTCTTCAAGAGACCCCAGAATACTGGTTCCCAAGTCACCCAACCCCAAATGGCCCGGATCTGCTCAACGTTCTGATATTGGCAAGCATCTGGTAGGTCTTACTGCATTTTTGTCTGAGGCCTAATTGGAGGACACCAGTGCTGGGACCCAGCTGTCACAGTTAACTCACAGGTTTGAGGGGGCTTGCTGGACCCACACAAGTCTCTCTGACCCCGGCAGAAGTCGGGCACAGCAGGCTGTTTGAGGGAGATCTTGGAGAGCACCAGGCAGACGAAGACAAGAAAGAGATAGGCCTGAGCTAGCAAGCAGGTTCAGTCCCAAGGCTCGACGTTTAGTTGGTGAGCACCTTCTCTTCCCCTGCCGCAGATGGTTAAGCAGCCAGCAGAGTACAAAGGCCAGCAGCCAGCAGTCAGCAGCCAGCAGCCAGCAGCCAGCAGCCAGCAGGCCAGCTTGCGAGTGATTCTGAAGCGATTTGATTCAGAATGGATCAGGGCAGGCAGGACGCTTGACTGCCAGCAGGAGGTACAACAGCAGCTGTAAGCAGGTTCCAAGCAGGGCCAGAGGCCACGGGAAGGCAATTGCCATCTTTTGCAGGCGATAGCATCTTTTTGCCAACCATTTGGGACCATCATTGGGGGAGCACAACAGATGCAAAGGCCCACTTCCCACGTCAGTCAATGTGGCGACCACGGCAGTGGATGTTGTGGCCCAGAATGGCTAGCCGGGTGTGGCCTGGGTTCAGTGCACCAACCACCAAGCAATAGCAAATCATGTCCACAGCGCTGAGGAAGAAGTTGCAGGCACACATGTTGAGTACAGTGATTTTAAGCAAAACTTTGTAAATGGCTCCCCTGAAGGACCATCTGAAGACCAGAAGGGCGGCCCCAGTGTGAACTAACTGCAGGTTGGTGGCTGCCAGGTTGAGAAGGAAATAATTGAGTAGTGAATAACGTCGCTGCTACTGGGACTACACCAGCATGTGGCCCACCAGCCGAACAATGCAGAGGGTCTCCTAGACCCTAGCTATCAGCTCCCAAACTGCTAGTGCCTGCTACGGCTTCTAGGCTGTCTGAGCTGCAGGGGGCTCCAGGTTCGGAGAGGAGGTAGCCCCACCACACCTTCTAGCCATCAGCAGGGAAGTATGATCCCGAAGGTTGCCTTTGGCGGATGTCATCACCATTGGGTATCTATGGCTGTCTGCTGGTGGGCGGTAACAAAATGAGTAGAGTCTACAGTACTTTGCCGCAGCTCATTTCAGGATTGAAAACGGTCACCCCCGCCGGCTGCACACATGGCCCCACTCCAAGTGCCTTCGCGTGTGTTTCTATCAGCTGTTTCTTCACCCCTTATTGTGTTGGGAACTGGGAGCCTTCTGCTGGTGAACTTGGGACCCAGGAGAACAGGCAGTGCAAACATTTGCATTTCTCCCGTGCGAGCAGATGACAGGTTCGGCCTCACATACTGGCGCATTCCCAAGCAGCTGATGGGGAAGGGTCATTCGAATTCTGTCTCTGAAGGCAGTGCTCCCTTCCATCTCCATTGCGGGTCTGAGAACAGCAAAGATGGAGGATGGCTGTTCAAGTTCAGACTCAAGGGGCTGCCAAGACCCTCTGCCTTCCAACGTGGCTTCCTTGTTCCCACCTCTGTTTCCCAATATAGGAACTCCTCTTCCTCTTCCCTAGCCATGGTACCGCTCACCACTCTTCTTCTATGTAGTTCTCTAAATGTCTGTGAACAGTGGCAGCCAAAGAACTTCTAAGACTTCCTTCTAACTTCCACACCGGTTCTGTGCCTGGCTGCACCCACGCTGGCTGGCCCTGCTGACCCTCCAGTGGGCAGTGAAAGCCTTTCCCTACCTCCATGGTCTTGGTGCTGTTGGAGATCTCCACTCAGAGGGCTTTCCTCCATTTACCTGAGGACTGACTTTTCTTTTTCAGCTCTCTGATCAAATGTCTCCCTTGACTCTCCAACTATATAACCAAACCATGAGTGTGATGTAATCTCCGTCCACCCATGTGCACAGAGTAGGGGTGGTAGCGGCAACTCTCACTTCTAACTATAGTCATTGGGCATGGTTTTGCTTTTCAGTGTCTACTCCACGTGTGAGGAACTCATAGGGTTCTGGTAAGCAGCAGGTCATCCTTCCTCACTCCTGTGTCATTTCCCTCTTCCTCATTTCCTTCCTTGGAGTGCCTGGGAACGGAGCCTAGGGCCTCGCAGGTACTAGGCAAATGCTCCTTCACGGAGCTGCATTCCTGGCCCTCATCCCTTGGTTTTTGTCAAGATGCTCATCACAGAATCTGTGCATGTGGTACGTTTGTTTTGTCTGTCCCCACCGGAAAGGCAGACCTGTGCGAGCAGGCCCTTTGTTCCTCAGGTGCTCAGGGAAGAACTGGCGGTGACGGGCTGCAGGCTATTCTGTGCATGACCCTTGACAGCACTGCAATGGAGACCGCTGTAGTTAGCTGTAGCTGTCGATTTACACATCCTAGAGTCACCTGGGAAGAGGGACCATCAATTAAAAAAAAAAAAACAAAAAAAAAAACAGCCTCCTTCAAATTGGCCCATGACCATGTCTGTGAGGCATTTTCTTTTTCTTTTTTTGGTTTTTCAAGATAGAGTTTCTCTGTGTAGCTTTGGTGCCTGTCCTGGATTTCACGCTGTAGCCCAGGCTGGCCTCGAACTCACAGAGATCCGCCTGGCTCTGTCTCCCGAGTGCTGGGATTAAAGGCATGTGCCACTGCCGCTCAGCCTGTGAGGCATTTTCTTAATTGCTAATTATTGATGTAGCAGGGCCCAGTCCTTTGCGGGAGGTACCATCCCTAGGAAGGCAGACCTACCTGGACTGTCAAAAGAAAAGTAGCTAAGCGAGCTAGGAGAAGTGAGCCACTAAGCAGCATTTCTCATGGTTTCTACTTCCATCTGCCTCAAGTTCCTGCCTTCGCTTCCTTCAGTGATGAGCTGTAACTTGTGAGCCAAATAAACCTTCTTCTCCCTGAAGTTGCTTTTGGTCATGGCATCTATCATGGTAACAGAAGCAAACTGGATAGAAATTGGTACCAGGGATTGGGGTGTAATGTTCATGCAGGTTGTTTTGGGATTGGATTGTGTAAATGTTTGGAGCTTTGGGCTGGAAAAGCCATTGACAGCTCAGAGTTTTAGGGGTTGTTCTGTGGGGACCTGGAAACAAAATGTTGAGAGAAATTCAGATGATGGAAGTCTTGTTTGTGAAGTTTCAGAGGGAAGTTTGAAAGTTCCTCAAAGAATCTATCAGGGCCATTTATGTGATATTTTGGATCAAGAGTTTGCTTCACTGGCGTGATAGATGCTGGCAAGCTGAGGCTGAAACTGAGCCGAGGCTGTAATTAATAGGAGACCAGCATCGTGGGGGTGAAATCTTCTGGGAAATATTTCCCCAGGGTCAACACACAGAAGCTATGTTCGTGTGTGTGTGTGTGTGTGTGTGTGTGTGTGTGTGTGTGTCTGGTGGGAAGGCTACATATCAAAATGGCAGAAGAATTTGGTTAATAATTTGTAGGAGTATCATATGGTACTGGTTTTGAAGGCTTAAAGGGTCATAGAATGTAGCTGGGGCTTGGCACTCAGAAATAGCATCAGAATCTCCCTGAGGAGTCCAGGAGAAGCCATGGCTGAAGGTGCAGATTCAGGTATAGTAGAGATGCCAGGACCATAAGGCAACCACCAAGGACAGTGGTAGGTGTGGAGAAGAGTCATCTTGAGCCTCTGAGACAAGCTGTGTGTGTTATGGATAGCAGAGCTGGACAGGTTGGGTTGCCCAAGCTCTTTGAAGCCCAGAAGATCATGAGTGAGTCCCGGAAGTCAGGCACTGATCTAGTTACGCCATTGGATTTTGGTTTTGCTTTTCTCTGATTGTAATTGTGCCCTGGTTTCCCCCTCTTGGAATAAGAAAGTATATAATTTTTTTCCCTTTTACAGTAGCCCACAGTTAAGAGACTTTGAATAATTTTTAAAGACTTATTTTTATTATTTTAAATTATATGTAAGTATGCATGCCTACCCATGAATGCAGGTGCCCTTGAAGACCAGAGCAGACCTTGAATTCTCCTAGAGCTGGAGTTATAGATGGTTGTAAGCCACCTGGCATGGATGCTGAGAACTGAACTTGGGTCCTCTGGAAGAGCATCTCTCCAGCCCTGAGATTTAGGGCTTTTATGTTGTTGGAAGTTATTAAAGACTGCAGGACTTTTAAAGTTGTACTGCATTTTATATTATTATATTAACATGGGATTTTGGGAATAAGCAAGAAAGGAGGTGCGTGCGTGCGTGCGTGCGTGTGTGTGTGTGTGTGTGTGTGTGTGTGTGTAAGTGGATAAAAGGTAAAATGTCATAGTTAGCTTCAGCTGCCAACTTGACACAACCTAGAGTCACTAGGGGACAGGGAACTTCAGCTGAAGTATTGCCTATCAGATTGGCTTGTGGCTGTGGCTGTGAGGCACTTCCTTAATGGCTAATTGATGTACGAGGGCCTAGTCTGTCACAAGGCCTGGACTGGATAAGAAAAGTAGCTAAGGAAGCCACAAGAAATGAGCCAGTAAGTAAGCAGCATCCCTTCATAGTCTCTGCCTTGAATTTCCTCAATTACTTTTCTCTTTCTTTCTTTCTTTTTCTTTCTTTCTTTCTTTCTTTCTTTCTTTCTTTCTTTCTTTCCTTCCTTCCTTCCTTCCTTCCTTCCTTCCTTCCTTCCTTCCTTCTTTCTTTCTTTCTTTCTTTTTTTTTTTCCAGAGCTGAGGACCAAACCCAGGGCCTTGTGCTTGCTAGGCAAGCGCTCTACCACAGAGCTAAATCCCCAACCCCTCCTTTTTTTTTTTTTTTTTTTTTTTAATCTCTAAGCCAAATAAATAAGAAAGCAAATCCTCTCCTCCCTGAAGCTGCTTTTGGTTGTGGTGCTTATTACAGCAATGGAGAAGGAAACGAGGCCAAGCTGGGCCAGTTGCATTCTTAGCCTCAGGACTGGACAGATTATAGAGAACTCAGCAGGCAGTACTGGGACAGAGGCCAGCTGGGAGGGCTTGGGGCTGGGCAGTGAAGACGTGTCCTGTACCACTTGTGGGTATGTGCCTATGAAGACAGAGGGCCTGGATGGGACCCTGGAGGCTGGAGCCGGAAGGGCACTGGGACTCCAAGGACAGATGAGCCCAGGGGGTGTCATGGAGATAGTTGTTGGAGCCAAGGGAGGGGATAGCACAGAAGCTAACTAGGGTACTGAGGTGCTTTATGGGAGGCTGCTCCTCCCCCCAAGAAAAGCATCCATGTGTGCTAGGCTACTCAGAATCACCATCTTTTCCAACACCCAGGGACACACAGTGAGCAGAGAATGTGATCCCCATGGATACAGGGGGAATCAGAGGCTCAAAAAGTGTGCTTCCTGAGGATGTGGCCCAGGAGTAAAACATTTTCCTAGTAGGCAGAAAAGGCTTTGGGTTCAGGGAAGAGAGAAGGAGAGAGACAGAGACAGAGACAGACAGAAACAAACCAATTTGCCCCAAATCTCAGCGATGTGCTAGTCCCTCTAGAGAGCCTGGATCTGACTATCATTCTCCCAAAGCTGAACAAGGGGATTCACCTAAGAGGAGGTGGCTATTGGTGGGAAAGGGTTGTATGCTAGGGATGTGGGCTTTTTGTTTTATTTTTATTATTATTGTGCACGTGTGAATGTGTGTGTGGGGGGGAGGGGGGTTGTAAGGAAAGTGGTCTACCACTGAGCTATATCCCCAGCTCAATCATTTTGCTTCAAATCTTTGCTTTTATTATTACACACCATAGAGAACTTCCACAAAGAGTTCCGTGTACATCATGTAGCCAGTGCTGGGTTTTCCCTTGGGGATAATCTCTCCATTACAGATGACTGTGTCAAAGGGCAGTATGTTCTTTTGGGTTCATTCTGCATATGTGCCCCTCCCCCACCCCACCCCCAAGTCTCCATTCCCTGTCCCCAGTCTGGTGCTGCTCCTTGCTTTGCTGACCGCAAATGATTACAAACATTATCAAGACAGCATTTCCCAGAAGCCCTGAAGAACGAACGGGTTGGAAGGCAAAGGACAGTAGGCTAAGGCCATAGTGAAGAAGCTGGCCTGGCTCAGGGGCTCTCTTCGAATTGCACCCTGTCTTCCTGTAGAGCATTTTTGTGTGTGTATGTGTGTGCACAAATGTGTATGTGTATGTGACGGGCTAGGGCAGAGTCTTCTGATTTTCAGCTGATACGTCTTAAGTTGTTCTTTTCCTGTTTAACTTTTATTACATAAAATAATAAAAAAAGAGTCACATTGAAATCTGACTGTTTTTCTTTTAAAAATATGTGCGTATCTTTAAAACACACTCATATGTTATACATACATATATATAAATATATATATATATGTATAAAACTAAATGGGAGGGATGGCTCAATGACTAATATCATTTTTGCAGAGGACTTGGGCTTGGTTGCCAGCACCCACATAGTGGTTCATAACTACCTATAACTACAATTCCAAGGGATCCAATGCCCTCTTCTGACCTCTGTGGGCACCAGGCCAAACACTCATATACATTAAATAAATAAAAATGTATTTAAATAATATACTATTGTATGTGTGTGCTTATACGTGGGTACATGTTCATGTGTGTGGGTGTGCATAGAGATCAGAGATTGGCTAGCTGTAAGGATCTTCCGGTCTCCTACCCCTACCCCATTGCTGGAATCATAGGCATATGGTACCAATGCCTGGCTTTTTGTGTTGGCGCTGGAAATCTGAACCCCATGTTTGCACAGCAAACACTTTACAGGATGCGCTATCTCTCCGGTCCTTTTTTTAAAAATTTCTCTCCTCTCCTCTTCTTTCTCTCTCTCTCTCTCTCTCTCTCTCTCTCTCTCTCTCTCTCTCTGTATACAGAAACATGTGCATATGTGTATGGAGGCCAGAGGACAACCTCAAGAGTCATCTTTAGGAATACAATCCACCTCCTTTAAGAAGGGGTTTCTCTTTGGCCTGGAACTCACCATTTGGGCTAGAATGACTGGACAGAATGCCCTTAGGATCCTGCCATTCTGCCTCCTCAGTGATGAGATTATAAGTGCTTGTTCTCAAATGGATACTGGGGCTCCAGTTTAGGACCTCATGTTTTTGAGGCAATCACATTACTGACTGAATCATCTCCTCAACCCCTTGGTTTTTTGAGATAGAGGTTCACATAATGGAGGCTGGCCCTGAAAATCTGACCCTGCTGTCTCCACTTTCTGAGTGCTAGGATTACAAGTGTGTATGACTATGCTTAGCTGCATGCTGCTTCTTTTAATCATGAATATGTATTATTTTATGTAATTCAAGTTAAATAGCAGAAGAAGAAGGAGAAGGAGGAGGAGAAGAAAACCTTTGCAAATTGGATACAAGAGAAATGTTCCGACTGCTCAGCTTTGCATTCTTTCATTTCTGGCAAGAATATACATTTCTCAAATGTTTCTGCACCATCTGTGTTTTCTCGAAACTCTCTAGTCAAAGAATAGGGTAATGGCTTTGAGCCTAGCACCTGCAGGCTAGGTTGTCAGATCTACCTCGAAGGTCTGACCCTGCTGTTTATTAACAACTGACCAAATCCTTGGCTTTTTTTTTTTTCCCTATAAAGTAGAAATAGTAACAGCCTCCCTCACAGAGGCAGAAAATCCCTGTGAAGAATCAGTCTTTTCACAAACATACGAGTGTCAGTGAAGGACTGAAGAACACTCAAACTACACCTGAAATAACTTTATAATGCCATGGATACACAGAGAGCTACAGGACTGACAGAGCTAAATAGTGAGGGTATGATGCCCCAGTCAGTCAACAGGACTGCCTACCCACAAAGTGGCCCAGCAGGCAAAACCCCCAGGTATTGAGTTGAGTGTGATGGTGTGCTCCTATAATCCCAGAGCTCGGGAGGCAGAGGCATGCAGATCTCTGTGAGTTCAAGGTCACCATGGTTACAAAGCAAGCTCCAGCATAGCTGTGGCTGCATAGAGAGACTGTCTGAAAACAAAACAAAACAAAAGCTAAGATATCAGAGCTTCCCTGGAAGTCTCCTCAGACTGAATTCTAATTATAAACAACTATGTTCAGCAAATCACTGTGATCATGTAGTTCTAACATGAAGCTACTTTAAGTACTTTTATTTTTATTTAATGTATGTGTGTGCTTTCCTGCATGTATATGTACCACATGCATTCAGTGCCCACATAGGCCAGAAGAGAGCATCAGATCCTCTGGAACTGGAGTTACAGAACAGTTGTGAGGGGCCGTGTGAGTTCTGGTTAACTGTACCCAGCTCCTCTGGAAAAGCATCCAAGTGCTCCTAACTGCTGAGCCATCTCTCCACCCTCTTGACTTGGTCTTAATGGAAACAATAACTCTGCTTTTGTGATTTGGGCTTATTTACTTAATTGAGTTTTGTAATTATGATAATAGAAACCATCGTAGAAACCAGCTTGGGAACAAACCAGGGAACTCTTAGAAAATTTGCAATTCTTTTGGTGGGAGAGGGATGTGCAGGGCCTAGAACAGCACTGTTTGTGTTCATCAGTCACCCCTGATCTGGACAAACACAGATTCTCCTTCTGTAGATTTTTGAGCAGACCTAAGAACCATCTCGTATTTTAACAAGCTCTCAGGTGATGTCCAGACATCAGGACCAAATGGCCACTCTTTCTGTCGCGAGAGTGTATTCTACTAGTAGTGGCAAGTAGGCATGCTGTGGATACTGGACCAGATATCTTACCAGGAGTGCCGTGAACTTACGTTGAATGGTGTTGCCAGGGGTTGCTTAAGAGCTTGCACCGTGACTGGAATTATAGAGCATTTTCACATGTGTTATCTCATTTATTTCACATGGGACATTACTTAATGTGCCCCTCTGCCCTATTCTTTTAAACAAAGGATTTAAGACTAAGAAGGTTTCAGCAATTTACCTAAGGACGCACTGCTATTCCTAAGCAGTGCTTGCCCAACTCCAGCCGGGTGAGTGTGTGTGTGTGTGTGTGTGTGTGTGTGTGTGTGTGTGTGTGTGTTGAGACAGAGTCTCATGTAGTCCAGCCTGGCCTCAAGCTTGTTACATAGCTGTCTTTGCACTCTTTGAACTCCTGATCTTCTTGCTTCTGCTGCTGAGTGCCACGGTTACAGGCACGTACCACCATATTAGTTACTTCCCTACTGCTGTGATGAAGCAACTTATAGAAATAATGGGGTAGCAGGCTTTCTTTTGGACCGCCAACCAGCTCCCAAACAAAGACATGGAGACTTAGTATTAGTTATGAATGTTCAGCCTTAGCTTATGCTTGTCCCACTAGCCCTTATAACTTTTTTTTTTTTTTTTAGCCCTTATAACTTAATCTAACCTGTTTCTCTTCATCTACATTTTGCCTCAGGGCTTTTTGCTCTTCTTTTATTTTTTTATTTATTTTTTCTTTTTTAATTGTATTTTTTTATTTTATAATTTGATTTAATTTTACATATCAGCCACAGATTCCCCTGTCCTCCCTCCTCCTGCCCCCCCACCTCTCCCCAGCCCACCCCCCATTCTCATATCCTCCAGGGCAAGGACTGCCCTGGAGATTCAGCTCAACCTGGTAGATTCTGTATGTCCTATTCCGTGTCTAGCTGGCTGGTGGCTGCCTGGCTGGCCCGGGGCGTCTCCCTCTCTTTCTCCTTCCTTCTCCTTATTCTCCCTCATTCTCTCTCTCTCTTCTCTCTCTCCTCCTACTAATTCTCTCTTTCCACCAGCCCTGCCTATTCCCTCCTCTGCCTAGTTATTGACCATTCAGCTTTTTATTAGACCAATCAGGTGCCTTAGGCAGTCAAAGCAACACATCTTTACATCATTAGACAAATGCAGCATAAACAAATGTAACATACCTTTACATAGTTAAAGTAATAGTCCACAACAGAAGGGTTTTGTTTGGGCTTATGGTTCCACAGGGAAGAGAGTCTGTCACCATCACATCAGGGAAACATGGCAGCAAGCACCAAGCATCTTGAACTGCAAGCAGGAAACAGAGAGAGTGAACTCAAAGTGGTATGAAACTTCAAAGCCTGCCCCTAGAGACACACTTGCTCTGTCATGTTATACTTCCTAAGCCTCCCCACACAGAGCCACAAACCGGGGGCCAAATATTCAAATGCCTGGACAATGAGGGACATCTTATTGAAACTACCACACTCACCATGCTCAGCTAATCAAACCTACGTCTTGAACATAACCACAACTTAAGTTTTCTGTGCATTCCATCATTGCATGGAGTTCATTTGAGAAAATACAGATCATGAATCCAGCTCAGGAAAGCAGCTGAGCTAGGCCAAGTCTTTGTAGTCTTTCTTCTATAATAAGATATTACCATTGGTCATTGTAATGGTTCCCACTTAACTCTATGTGGACTTCTCTATATACGTCAAGTAGTCACTATTTCTTTTGTTTTTGAAACACCTCACGGATCTCTGATTTCATGTTCTAATCTGCACTGGTGACTCTCTTAGCTGTAACCCTTGAACTTCCCTGGACTATTATTCTGGAAACTCCTTTGACTTTATATTGTGTTGGATCACCCATTTCTTTTCCTTTTCCTTTCTTTCTTTTCTTTTCTTTTTTGGTTTTTCAAGATAGAGTTTCCTTGTGTAGCCTTCATTGTCCTAGAACTAGCTCTGTAGACCAGGCTGGCCTCAAACTCTTGGAGATCCACCTGCCTTTGCCTCTAGAGTGCTGGGATTAAAGGCGTGTGCTACTATTACCCGGCTGGATCATCCATTTCTTAGTTCCTTGATTTTTGTTTTTTTATCTTACTTCTTCATTTTGGTAGAGCTAATCATCCCTTAGGTTTCTGAGGATGGATGCAGAGAAAATAAATGCTTTGAGGTCTTTCATGCCTTAAGATGTGCTCATGCCGCATTCCCACACTTGACTGAGAACCTGGGAGCTGGAAAACCACCACTCCCTGAATTTTGAAGGCATTGTTTTCTTGGCTTTGCATCTGCATCATGAATGGAGAGAATGCTAGGGCCATGCTAATTACATTTTCCTTCCTTTTCTGAAAACTCTGAGAAAAATTTTCTCTAATAGTAAAAAAAAAATCCATGAGCTTCCCCCTACAGATTTTACTGTTTATTTCTTCTTTAAAATATTCCTCCTCACCACAGATTATAAAAGCAACTCCATCTTAAATGTGAGACATGGTAATTTCATAAGTAGTTTCATGCTATGTTTATTCATTTATGCCCCACTGCAGCCAGTACAAATGAGTATTGGTAGATTAATGATGGAGTGAAATGTCTTAGTGATTAAAAGAAAGGAAAAGGAAAATGGCCGATGCAATTCATTTATCCAAACCTTCTTACAAGCAATGACTGGGGCTTTCAAATGCCCAAACAAGCACTTCCATTATAAAAGTTGATGCAATACATGAAACAATTGTTTCAGGGCTCTTTCTACACATTATTTATCCTTAACACTAAATAGTACAATAGAAAAACATAAAATATTTTCAAACTATTTCCAGACACGAGCCCATGGAACATCCATTGCTGAAACAATGGCACGAAAATGAAGAAAAACATAGCTTAAAAAAGAAAAATAGCCGAGGCAATAACCATACTATTGGACTAGGGGCAGTTCAGGTCTCAAAGATGGGCATGTCTGTACTGGCCTAAGGCTCTGCAGGCAGAGTGGGCAGCCTCCCATCTGAGCTACAGTGGTTCTCTCAGACAATTTTCTGAGGACCTACTGGGTGGCGGTCCACCGGATACAGCTCCCAGCTTCTGAGAGTTCACTGG
Source organism: Peromyscus attwateri (assembly GCA_902168425.1). NCBI lineage: Eukaryota > Metazoa > Chordata > Mammalia > Rodentia > Cricetidae > Peromyscus > Peromyscus attwateri. Next base: position 12,561 of record CABHPP010111419.1, on the reverse strand, counting down.
CCAGAGGCAAGGACAATATTTGACCGGAGGCAGTAACATGGTAGCCATTACTAAAGATTCCTTTGAAAACCAGCATGGCCCTTGACAACTGGCCCTTACACTCTCCACCAGGACATTAATTGATCCCTAGTGACGGAGAAGTGATCCACCTGCCATACACTTTGCTGTCCAACGAAGTGAAGGGCTTTAAAAGGCAGACCCTTCGAGAAACAGATCTCTAAATGGCAAGTCAGTGGTGGGGATCTGAAGGGTAGCAGTGTGGAGTAGTTGGGATCTGGGCACTGGGATTAGGTCAGTCCACTCTTGGAGACAATCCAAGATGGGACATGAGACAAATTACCCAACTTCTCATGCCTCTCTCTCCTCCACTTCCAAGCCAAGGATGATAATATTTACTTTATGTTGAGAGGAATATTGCCCATGGCATTGCATGCAAGACATATGCAGGCACATGGGTTACAGCACTTATCCACCCATCATTCTTGTTGCCCAGGTGGCAACTGGAAAGGCAGAAGCCGTCTCCCCTTAGCTGACTGACAGCTTCAACATCTCAGTGTGCATAGGAGGATAAAGCCCTTTCTGTGGCATTGTCCTGCACACTATGGAGGCAGGCCATCCTTCTGCTCTGCAGCGGCAGCTGGGGCTGCAGCCCTAGCATTGGAAGGCTGCAGTCCTCTACAGAATGGGAATAGATTGAGAACACCTGTGCCTCTGGGGCTTCCAGAACAATGGCTAATTAGGCCCATGGTGGCAACTCACATCCTGTCCCAAGCTAGTCATCCTAAGCAATTCTAAGGCCAACTCTTAGTCAGACATGCTCCTCTCCTGTGAGGGACTTTTTCGGGACATCTTTGTTCAGCAATTGGAACTGAACCAACATTTCCAATTATTTTGCAATTTGCTGGGGTGGAAGAGATTTAACAAAAATGATGTCTTTAATTTATCAATACCTGCCTACCAAAGTTAGAAATGCGCATGGCCAAGGCTGGAGAAATGGCACAACAATTAAGAGTATTGGTTGCTCTTTGATTCCCAGCACCCACATGATGGATCAAAACTATCTGTAACTCCAGCTCCAGGGGATCAAATGTCCTATTCTGGCCTCCATGGGCACTGCAAGCATGGTTCAGAGATGCACGTGCAAGTAAAACATCCATACACAGTAAAAAAAAAAAAATTCAATAAAAGGAAAAAATGCACATGACCTATCTGACCATAGTAGCATATTCCTGTAATTCCAGTATTCAGGAAGCAGAAACAGGAGGTCCAAGGGTTCGAGGTCACCCTTGGCTACATACAGAATTTAAAGCTAGCCTGGGTTACATGAGATCCTGTCTCAAAACACAAAACAAAATAATTCACAGATTCTTGTTTTTATTCATTTTACATACCAATCACAGATTCCCCCTCTCATCCCTCCTCTCGTTCCCCTTCTAAACTCCCTCCCCCCATGACCCACCTCTCCCATCCCCTCCTCCAAAAGGGTAAGGCCTCCCATGGGGAGTCAGCAAAGCCTGGTACATTTGGTTGAGGCAGGATCAAGCCCCTCCCTCCTACATCAAGGTTGAGCAAGGCGTCCCACCATAGGTAATGGGTTTCAGAAAGCCAGCTCATGCACCAGGGATAGATCCTGATCCCACAGCCGGGGGCCCCTCAAATAGACAAAGCTACGCAACTGTCTCCCATATGCAGAGGGCCTAGTCCAGTCCCATGCAGGTTCCACAGCTGTCAGTCTAAAATTCGTGAGTTCCTACGAGCTTGGTTCAGTTGTCTCTGTAGATTTTCCCCATCATGATCTTGATGTCCCTTGCTCATAGAATCCCTCTTCCCTCTCTTCAACTGGAATCTTGGAGCTCAGCCTGGTGCTTGGCTGTGGATCTCTGCATCCACTTGCATCAGTTACTGGATAAAGACTCTATGATGACAGTTAGGATATTCACCAATATGATTAGAGGGTAGACCAATTCAGTCGCCCTCTCCACTATTGCTAGTACTCTAATCTGGGGTCGTTCTTGTGGGTTCCTGGCAATTTCCCTAGCATTAGGTTTCTCCCTTACCCCATAATGTTTCTCTCTATCAAGATATTTCTTTCATTGCTCTCCTACTCTGTCCCTCCCCCAGCTTGACCATCCTGTTCCTTCATGTTCTCATCCCCCATCCCTTCCTCTCTATTGTCCCCCCCTTGTCCACAGTTTCCTCATGGAGATCTCATCTATTTCCCCTTCCCAAGGCGATCCATGTGTCCCTCTGTGGGTCCTCCTTGTTTCCTGGCTTCTCTGGAGCTGTGAGTTGTAGGCTGTCCTTTGCTTTATATCTAGTATCCTCTTATGAGTGAGTCCATACCATGTTTGTCTTTCTGAGTCTGGGTTACCTCACTAGTTCCATCCATTTGCCAGCAAATTTCATGATGTCATTGTTTGGTTGTTTGTTTGTTTTAACAGCTGAGTAATACTCCATTGTGTATATATGTACCTCATTTTCTTTATCCATTCTTTGGTTGAGGGGCATCTAGGTTGTTTCCAGGTTCTGGTTATTACAAATAATGCTGCTATGAACATAGCAAGAGTTCTTGTGGTATTGAACATCCCTTGGGTATATGCTCAAGAGTGGTATTATTGGGTCTTGAGGTAGATTGATTCCCAATGTTCTGAGAAGTAGCCATACTGATTTCCAAAATGGCTGCACAAGTTTGCACTCCCACCAACAGTGGAGGAGTGTTACCCTTGCTCCATATCCTCTCCAACATAAGCTGTCATCAGTGTTTTTGATCTTAGCCATTTGGACAGGTGTAAGATAGTATCTCAGAGTCGTTTTGATTTGCATTTCCCTGATGAATAAGGATGTTGAACAATTCCTTAAATGTCTTTCAGCCATCTGAGATTCTTCTTTTGAGAATTCTCTGTTTAGATTTATAGCCCATTTTTAAAATTGGGTTGTTTGTTATTTTGATGTCTAGTTTCTTGAGTTCTTTATATATTCTGGAGATCAGTCCTCTGTCAGATATGGGGTTGGTGAATCTTTTGCCATTCTGTAGGCTGTTGTTTTGTCTTATTTACCATGTCCTTTGCTTTACAGAAGATTCTCAGTTTCAGGAGGTACGTTTATTAATTGTTGCTCTCAGTGTCTGTGCTATTGGTGTTATATTTAAGAAGTGGTCTCCTGTGCCAATGTGTTCTAGGGTAGTTCCTACTTTCTTTTCTATCAGGTTCAGTGTAGCTGGACTTATGTTGAGGTCTTTGATCCACTCGGACTTGAGTTTTATGCATGGTGATAGATAAGGATTTATCGTAATCTTCTACATGTTGACATCTAGTTATGCCAGTACCATTTGTTGAAGATGCTTTCTTTTTTTCCATTGTACAGTTTTGGCTTCTTTGTCAAAAATCAGGTGTTCATAGGTGTGTGGATTAATGTTAGTGTCTTCAATTCAATTCCATTGGTCCTGGTTCACATGTCTGATTTTATGCCAATACCAAGTTGTTTTTATTTAATTAATTTATTTGGTGTTTCAAGACAGGGTTTCTTTGCGCCTTTCCTGGAACTCACTCTGTAGTCCAGGCTGGCCTCGAACTCACAGAGATCCGCCTGGCTCTGCCTCCCGAGTGCTGGGATTAAAGGCATGCACCACCACCACCACCACCACCACCACCACCACCACCACCACCGCCCGGCTTCCAAGTTGTTTTTATTACTACAGTTCTATAGTAGAGCTTGAAGTCAGGAATGGTGACGCCTCCAGAAGTTGCTTATTGTAAAGGATTGTTTTAACTATATTAGGTTTTTTGTTCTTCTCTATGAAGTTGAGTATTGTTCTTTTGAGGTCTGTGAGGAATTGTGTTGGGATTTTAATGGAGATTGCATTGAATGTGCAGATTGCTTTGGGTAAGGTTGCCATTTTTATTACGTTGGTTCTACCTATCCATGAGCATGGGAACTCTTTCCATTTTTTGATATCTTTCTCAATTTCTTTCTTCAAGGACCTAAAGTTCTTGTTATACAGGTCTTTCACTTGCTTAGTTACAGTTATTTTATATTATTTGTGGAATTGCTTTGAGTTTCTCTCCATTTAATTTGATGTTGGATGTTGGCTTGCTGTAAATTGCCTTTCTTATGTGGCCATTGTAAGGATGATGTTTCTATGATTTCTTTCTCAGCCCGTTTATCATTTGTATATAGGAGAGCTACTGATTTTTTTTTTTGAGTTAATCTTGTATCCTGCCACATTACTGAAGGTGTTTATCAGCTGTAGGAATTCCCTGGTAGAATTTTTGGAGTCACTTATGTATTCTATCATATCATCTGCAAATAGCAGAAGTTTGACTTCTTTCTTTCCAATTTGTATCCCTTTGATCTCCTTTTGTTGTCTTACTGCTCTAGCTAGAACTTTGAATACTATATTGAATAGATAACTGAATGTCAATCATGCAATATTTATTTGTTTACTGAAAATATCTCTTAAGTAATACTATAAGCCAGCCATTGTTCTAGGTACTTAGGATACATCAGTGAATGAAACAATGGTAGTTTGTTGTCATGGAGCTTAGTCTGGTAAACATGAGAAAAGTTACAAAGCTGCTCAAAGGTTGCTGCAGTCCTTAAGTAAGGAAACAGAGCCATCTCTATATCACACACACACACACACACACACACACACACACACACACACACACACA